>VWZS01002258.1:86656-179068 GCA_013397075.1 Rhabdornis inornatus | reverse complement strand
GAACAGATGGTATGCAGGAAAGGGAAAGAAAATAAAAACCAGTCCAGGGAAAAAAAATTGGACTGCCCAGCTAAACTAACTAATAAGCAAAAGCAAAAGCAAGAGCAAAAGCAAGAAGTAGGAGCAGGAGCAAAGCGAAAGCAAGCAAGCCCGCAAGCAAGCAAGCAAAGCCTAGCCTCTCCTCAACACAGACCATGGGGAAGGTGAGCCGGCTGATAAGAAGACAAAATAAACCTTCACTTTCAGAGTCAGTCCTGAAAGCACAGAACATAATACCAAGCATAAACAGAACACACGACTGGGGATACAAGCACCATAACGTCACCCTAGGACAGTTAGTATCTTTCTTAATAACCTTAGAAATGAAAATAGGGTTGCTCCTTTCTGACTGGACATTTTGATCCAGTATCCCATAAAAGCAGTAGCTTCTCTTGGTGGAAGAACATATAGTGGCAGTAGGAAATGATGAAATGAGACATGGCAGTGGCTTATGCTGTAAATTATTCAGTGGGACTTGAGCCATGTCCGCACTCAAGTTCTTTAGTGGTTTGCCATGGCAGTCATCCTATTTTCATTAAAAATAATTTCATTCATGATTTTTGCACAAAATGGAGGTCCACACAAAGATGAATCTGAATCTGGGGGGCGCAGTAAATGTAGGGAAGGATCAGGGTGCAGTAAAGAAAAAAGGCAGTCTGGAAGACTGGAGACAGAGAAACAAGCTGAAATGCAGAGGCAGGAGGTGCAAACGTGGGATGAAGACTTGGGATGGATGCAAAAATGTATATTCTTTGTTCCTTTCTGACTAGGGGCAGGAATAAACCACAAAATGAGTGGTCATGACTTGAAAGTAACTCTAAAAATGAAATAATTGTTTTGTTCAAACACAGGCTTACTGTGTGTTGCTAATGAAGAGAAGGACAGCCATAAATAAGGAAATTAATTTCTTCAGGAGGGTTTAAAAGGGAGTAAGTTCCACTCTACAAAGCAAAAGTAAAGCTACTTTTTTGGTTACCCATTTCCAAAAAAAGAGAAGAATGTAGGATAGTGCACAGACTAAAAAGAAAACCAAGAGAGACACATGTCTAGAAAAAGACCACTGAATAGTTTAATTAATTTATTTTGTAAATATCAAACAATATCACTATCAAACAACACCTGGAATTGAGAACAACAAAATACACTAAACAATTGTGCTGGTTTACTTAGAAGTATAGACAGAAATGGTTATGGTAAATCAGAATTGGAAACCTCTCATTCTCAGATATTAGGGTCTGCAAAATATCTTTCACTAAGTGACTCTTTTTGAGAAGAGGGTGTGAAGCTGCACAGGAGACGGAACAAAAGGAAGTGGAAAACATAGTAGTGTACAAAAAAGAGATTATACAACAGCAGTTCAAGACTGGACTTGTTATACCAAAGTCTTACCTATTCCTCTCTTTCTCCTTTCATCAGTTGCTAATCAGCCCTTGAGACCTGATTGTGACATAGATACTAATTTTTCTTCCTGTCCAGCTTAAACAGAAATATAGGCAGGTAAGTCTGCATTTCTTTTTGCTGAAATGTGAAATTATGCTCTCTAATAAAGAGGTGAATTTTCATGTATCAATATATAATCACTGGAACCTGCAAGAAGTACACTTGTTACTAATGTGATTTGACTTCTGCAGACAAAGTATAAAATGGAGAGGAAGGAAAAGGAAATCAAGCAATATCTTGGTATGTTCATTATTCACCAGCTAATCACTAGACATAAAAAAGTCCACTGTAATTATTGTCTTATCTGCATCTAACTTTTTTCTGTTGTAGGAAGTAAAAATTTATGACTAAAAGCTCAAAAGAAAAAGAGAAGAGGAAAAAGGGAAAGAAAAAAGAAGAAAAAGAAAAAAGAAAAAAAGAAAAGANCACCTCCCAGTGGACACTGGGCTCTGATCTGCCATCAAAGCTTTGGGGCTGAGGATGCTACACTGCCATTGGCACTACAGGTTCTCTGTAAGTACATGTGTCAGTGGGAGGAAGATCCTGCAGAAGTGGGTTGCTGTACAGGTAAGAGGATTATAGGTAAGTAGTTGCTAATTGGTGCAAATGATCTTCTTCCTTGTTTTATTTTTTTCTTGGCCTCTGCTGACCACCGAAAGCAAGAACAGAATGTTTTCACAGATAGAAAATGGCCTGATATACAGCTCATTGACAGTCCTCTCTAGTTTTCTAAGTACAGAAATGTTGTGCATTCTTTTGGGAAACATCATGCTTTCTTGTCTGCATGTTCTGGTGAGCTGGTGGAGTTGTCCAGTTTGGAGAGACCTTCCAGACCCTACCTTTAATTTGTCGAACAAGAAGCATTCTAAATGCATGGCCTCATAGATCTTCACCATTCATTATTACCCATAAATGTCAAAAACTACTCATGCATATAACACACTAAGCTTGAAACTACACGGACCACTCCCACCCTGAGCAATGATGTATTTGGCTCATTTTTGCAAGGCACTCTATGAAAACAACCTATGAAAAGTCAGCAGTAGAAAAAATTAAATTAATTAGATTCCCACATATGACTCATAGTTTTGCATTATATATTTTTGTCTAAATACACCTTTTAAGTACTGAATTTAGAATGTTTGCCTACTCCGGTGTATAGAACTTGGATGATCCTAACATCAAAAATAGCAGAAAAATACGTGCAATGCAAGAGAATGAAATTGCATTTTCTTAAAAGACAAACCAGCTGTGACATTTTTATTGCTATTATTTTTATTGTCACTTTTTTCCCTCTCTTTAATTCAACCCACAAAACACCACAGCAGCTGCCTTAGAGGCAAGCTGCTGTGAAAGGCAGAGTCCAAACCAGCCTGCTATTTAATTACTATCCTTAGTTATGAATCAGTGAACAGGCACTACACAGTGTTTTTGCCTTATTGAATGAATTTCCCCCTTTGTAATAATTGCTTTTAGCACCATGGACATTATGTTCCAACAAACAGACTCACCAAGAGTCAAATTCCCCACCTGGGACATGAACTTGTGCTGAAGTGGAAGGGAAGAAGTGCATTGAAACAGTGGCAGAGCTTTGTCTCAACAAAATTAGAGCTGAAGCTCTTCTGTAATTAACTCAGTGCTGGCTGACTCCTTGTGTTTGCTCTCAACAGAAGGGGATGTTGTACACTAGCTTGAGAAGTGGAAGGCGTCTCATTTACACGAAGAGCTGTTCTGCACTGGAGCTGACCAGGGCAGACTGCAGTGCTGGGTACGAGGGTGCAGCCAGGGCTTGGATGATTGCTCTCCTGCCTCCCGTGGCAGACACCCAGCAGTCTGCCCATTGTCCTGCAGCAACGGGCTCTGCAGCCACCCCAGACTCCTGTTTGACCCTACTTTTTGGGTTTTCTTTTCATAAAGATTGTTTGAAATACAATTTTTCACTAAGTGTCCAGTTCAAGAGCCATTTGAAGGGCTTAGAGGCAGAAGATGCAGGCTGCTTTAGGTACTGCAGGGCTCATCTCACAAAAATGTGAGTTTTACTTGCCGGAGTTTTCTTCTAGGGAACATTGTTGCTGTATAAAAATATTCACATCAACATAATAATCTGTGATTTTTCCCAAGCTGATCAGAGCTAAGTTAAGTCAATAATGTGAAACATCTTGTTTTGAAAGGTTTTTCTCATTTACTTTCACTATAGGCACCTGTGTTATCTCAGGGAAAAAAAGTCCAAAGATAGCTACAACTCCAGTTGCAAAAGCATTTTTTTTTTTCAGATATATAAATTAGAATTACACCAGTGTTGCTGAATTGCACCCATCTAATAGATTTTTCTCCTTTACCTCCGGGAAAGAAAGTAGATTCAAAGAGAATATCTATACTACCTCCAGCTGGTGTAACAACATGCTTCAGAGGAGATCAAACAGCGCCACCAAAAGAGTATTTACTTTTCTTTCTATGATTCAATTATTAGAATCATGAGACTAATTCCATATAAAGATTCCTCATTTCCTCCCCAGAAAACATACATAAAACTGTCTTCAAAGTCAGAACAATAAAAAAAAAAAAGGCATTATTTTTTCTGAAATTATTTTTAGAAATCTCTTCCAAAGAGATCTCTTTACAATCTCTTATTTTCCAATCATTTCATTTTCTCCTATTCTTTTGCCCTTTAATAAAACCTGTTGGGGTTTTCCCAAGAAAATATATTTTCGGTTTTTTTCTGTCTTGGTACTTTTTAAACAATGTATTAAACATTTCCACTCTGTGACAGTGAAAGATTTTTCTATTTATTTATTTGTAGGACTTGTATCCCAAAGTATGGGAAGAGAATGAGCTGAATAGGATAAACTATACAAAATAGAACTAAACAAATCGAAATATTAGCCAAAAGGTAACATTTGCCCACAGACTTATGTGTCTTATGTGATTTAGACTGTGCAAAAACTGAGATACAGCAATTTGTTTGTATTCTAATTAAAAAATTTCCATTAACAAAAAACAGAGAGGGGCAGAAATAGGCAGTATCTTTGGCCACATCTTCCTTTTCAGAGAAAACATTTTCCTTTACAAGCATTTTTATGACCTTTTAGAAATATACTGAGGAATTACTCTGATTTGCAGTATGACTTTGACACTTGTCCAGGCAGCAGTCCTCAAGTTGCTGAGTTTCAGTTTAGGAATTAATCTTTTCAAAGCAGAAGATTTGCCCTTCAGTTCACATTTTTCCACTGTCACTATGGTCAATTAAGGATACATAAAGTTACTTAAAATTCTAAAGATACTAAGGGTGACTCAGGAGCCTAACATGTATTACTTGATGCCTTTTGTGGTTTTTTTTGTTGTTTTTTTCTTGCTTGGTTCATTTGTTGTTTTGTTTTTGTTTTTTTCTGTACAATGACTTGAGTGTTTCCACTCTATTTGCCATGTTTATTTGCATCAATACAGGAAGTCTTGAGATGTCACATGTTCATAATCAGCTTGGATGTTAGACAACAGCCATCAGCAACCTTATCTACTTAAGTGATGTAAGGAACTCATGAACAAGCATGGACTGTTCCTTACATGGGCTTTCAGTGCCTGTCAGACGGGACTTATGCTTATTGCTCAAAACAGGCATTTTGAATTTGGAAAAAGATAGAGTCTAAAGGTGCATTTCCAATCTTGCCTTTATGGGAGTCAAACAGCTCATCCTATTCACAGAAACAAGACAGTAAAGAAAAATCCTAAAAGTTGTGCAGAGGTACTGTGGTTTAAGACCAAAAGTTGCATCGTGCCTGATTTAGCATAAACATTGGACTACATCTCAAATATTGACACACCAACAAAAATGTTTTTTTTTTCTAAAAAATAGTCTCTAATTCCTTGATGAAGAGCAGATCACACTGCAGTTAAGTATTCCTGGCTTTGAGCCAATGATCTCCCTCAATATCAAAAGGAAGATCTGCATTCTTTCAGTTAGCCTGGTCTCCAAATGGGAAGCTCTTGTCTTGTTCTCATGTCTATGCTGAGTGTTTGCATCATGGATCTGGAAAACTTCAAACTTTTTGGAACTTTATGAACCAGAAGGGAATGATATAGCCCACTTATTCCTACTTGCCAACAAGTAATACTGGTTGACCCTTGAAGATCTATACTCTTAACGTAAGCTACAACTTTCTCTGTACTTCAGACAGTTTCAATCAGCTGAATTAGATAGATTCTACAGAATTTTCTATGGTAGTATCTTTTCAATATCTGTTGGCAGGTGTTGGCCAGAAAATTTAGTTGTTTTCAACAATTGAGCTAAATATATTTTGAAGTGTTTTTAGTTCATGTCAAGCTAAAAAAAAAAAACTCAGACACCTTAATCCACTACATCTAAGCAAAAAATTCCACAGACTGGTGACTCAATGCATAAGAAATCACTGTTTTCCAGTTTTCCTGAATCTGGATTCATCTGTTTCCCTCTGTTCCCATACCAGAAGTGAGATGACCATCCAAGTTCTCCAAGGTCTCTTAAACTTCTGTGTTATTCCCTTCAACTCTTTCTTCTCCAGATGAGAGCCCTACCTGACCCACTAGTCCCTCTTTTGGAAAGTGTTTTATGTCTTTGATCATTATGACTGTGTTTCTTTGTTGAACTTCGCTGAATTCAACAGGTATTAAACTTTTTTTATAGTTTATAGGAAAGGCTAAATGATGCTTTATGAGGCAAAATGTAGTGGTACTTCAGGGAGATTGAGAAATCACAGTAAGGAAGATAATAGGCTAGAATTTGAGTGTAATCAAACAGACAGAAAATGTGCAAAGTGAAAAATAAACCCCAGCTAATGTACAGGTTAAGGAATCTATTCCACAAGTTTCTATCAACATGATCTAATGAAGGATGAACTGCTTGAAAAAAAATACTCTTGGCTTCAATGTCCACAGTGTTAATAATATTCTGTTTTACTGGTGCTATCACATCTGAGAAGCAATCAAAAATTCTTTCTTGACTATTGATGAGTTTTGAGAAAGTAGGGAGGTTTGGACTGCTACTGGTTGAGAGATGGGAAGGGTTGGTGGGCTTGTTTGGAGTCTGAGGAGTAGAGACACAGGGATTCCCTGTCTCCTCCTCTTGTTTTGAGTCCCTTCACATGTTAGCATTCACCTTTTTTTCCTTAGTGTGCTGAAAGAGAGAGGGAGAAGAAGGAGCCAAAGGGAATCCTGCAGCAAGAGGAAGGGGTTGAGGAAGAGGAATGGAAATGAGGCAGAGACTGGTGCTCAGGGCTTTTTTGCTGGAGAACTTTGTATGCAGCAGGAATTGGTGGCTGGGAAAGCAGGCACTGCTCCAGTAGCCAGCCTGCACCTCTGCTGGCATAAACTTGGCAGATTGTTTGCACCCTGCCTGCTCTGCCGGTGCTTAAAACCAGCCCTCCTTGGACTGTGGCCTGACACTGATACAAAGCTAAAACTGCATGTGGAGAAGATTGAATAATGCCCACTCCTCTTCCACATAGGAAACATGATGCTTTTACTGCATAAACTGCAGCATAAACTTCTTCTGCATTTACTCTGTTCATCTTGATTATATTGCTATCTATCCCTAGATTTCAACATAAACGTATTCACATGGCAAGAAAATCTCTACAACATTTCAATTAGCTGCTAAATATTTTTAGGTGTGTACTAATCAGCTATCTTATGAATCTCGCCTCCTGACTCAGCCCATTGCCCATGGGCATCTTTTAGAAAAAAGTGAGGTTTCTGAGTGAGGCTTCCAGAAATGACACTCCTACCATGTATCTAAAGGATGGTATCAATGACAAATTATACCAAAAGGCACAATTTTGCAAAAGCTTTAAGAATATGACACAAAAAGGTGAAACAAAATCCTAGGAGTGAAATAGTGTACTTCCTAATGTGAGAGCAGCACTGATGGCACTGGTGTCTAGTAATGGACCAAAAATTACGAAACAGTCTCACTAGCACATGAATTTCTCATCTCAATTTTTGTCAGAGTTATTAATTTTTCATCTTAATTTATACATAAAGAACTATTCTAAATCAGAATTATATTTTTCCAGTGAAAGTTCCAAAGTACTGTAGAGAGACCACCACAAACTAAGGGATCTTCAGAAATTTTTAACCTCAGTGAAAAATAAGAACAGGCTAAAGGATTAATTTAGAAACATTAATTGAAATGAAGCATTAAGATTTTTCAAAAATTATTATTTTTGATTGAAGAAAAAAGCTGTGGTTATATTTTATTGTTACTTCAAACAAATATTGAAGGAAAGGAAAACATTTACTTACATGTGTAAATATTTTAAAATCTACATAAAAGTTTAAAAAAATTAAAATTTTAATTTGCTGTGTGAAAGAGTATTTCAACACATTATTCCAGAAAATATTCTTCAAACTTGATAAATCAATGACTGCTTTTCATTAATTCTGCACAGCTAGATCAAACAAATGAGGAACGTACACACTTCTAATCAGCCATAATAGCAAAAAATTATTTAGTCCTTGCAGGTATAGACACAGTTTACTTAGGGAATGTCCTAACCTTAAGTACAAGTTACAAGAAAAAGGGAGAGGGCTAGAATACAAGAGAAATGATTGCCTGAATCCCCTACTTGCTATTTTAGCAAAGTGGGTTGTTCTAAATATATTTGATGGAAGTAGTACACATGTGTATCTCAAGTGTGTGTTTCTGTGCACTAGGTAGCCTTTATGTCTTCTGAGTCTGTCACTGCTGAGACTGTGCAGCTTGTGCTTATTCTCACTACTTCAGTCTTGCTTGATCCCTACACAGGTCGTTTTATAAATCCCCATCAGACTGTTCAGATTTTCTGTTCAGATTTTTCATGCCTTTTCATCATGGATACAGATGTCTAATTTTAAGACAGAAAAATGGGTTATCAGCNGCTTCGGTGATGCAAAATGACCTGTAGTCCCTTCACAACAGTGCAATACAAACAGGATTTCTGTGTCACAGTGGGTGGATTGCAGAACTAGAGCAAGATCAGGTGAAGAAAGATGGAAAGAATGGGTAAGAGCTATGTTTACTAAGGTAAAGAAGTGCAATAAGAAAGGGGACAAAGAGGTGGGTGCTAATTTCATAAACCCTGTAGATAAAGGAAGTCATTAGGAAGGTGAATGATCCACCTGTAATGGTAAGGAAAAAGATTGCATGTCTGCTTTATTACTATTCACTATTACTCCCCAGTTTTTTTTTCCTAAAAGGGGCAAAGAGAAAGATGAACTATGTCAGTTTAACAGAAACATTCTACGCAAGAATTACATTAATCATGAGGCATAGGAGGTAAAGTTATACAGATTGTGCAAAACATGAAAACTGAACTTCATGGCAAATCACTTTAACCAGTTATCACTGACATTAACCAGTTTTGGATTTTACTGTCTAAAATATAGGCAAAATTAAAAGCATTAAGCTAAACATTTTGGTTCCTCTTCCCTTGCTTTGCTTATAGAAAAAAGCAGTGTTGCCCTACACAAATTCAGAAAAACACAGACCATAAGACAGTAATATCTAATCAGATTTTCACATTCAAGATATGCTTTGGTGTGACTAAATTAATATACAAATATACAAATCTGACTTAATAATTGTTTTGATTACTTTTGTGTATCATATTTCTCTTTATCATAATGCAACATTTATTACATTAGAAAACTTATTTCACATCCTGTGCTTTCTGAGTCCTTGAGCTTAAGTGGATGTGTAACCTTCTCTACCTAATTGTTATTTTCTTTTTGTTTCTCTTCACTGTATTGTATATTCATTGTTTTTCCTCTAGACAGGAACAAACGGTTCTGCCAAAAGAAGCTCTAAACTTTGATGAAGTCTCTGGATGGTATCTCTGATTGATTTTAAACAAATCCAATTTCTTTTAGTGACTATATATCTCTTATAACATCACAGCATTTGACATCATAACCAGTCAAAATCATCTCACACATGAGGGATGAACAGCCTCAGAAGTCTCACTGACAGCATGCAGAGACTCAGTGGTTTTCAGAGGGATGTCAGGAAAGGAAGGCTTTGTCTCCTATAAAGGAAATCTGTTTGTGAATAGTGTCTTTCAAAATAGTTCTTTCAAAAGTCAAAAAAGATCTCAATAGTGGGTTTTGCAGACAGGTTTTTTATAGTCATCTACTTCATACTCAAATCAAATTAAAAAGTTAATGTGAACTAGTAGGGCTCATGATTTTAAGCCCTGCTTTTTTTTATATTCTGCATCTGCTTCTGGGCAAATGAAAATGGGGGGAAGTGCACTGTGCTTCAGTTATGCCTGTATATATATTGTGTCCATATATCCAAAGGTAAAGTCCACTGACCGCCATGATTTTATTTTCTCTATTCACTCTGAAAAAAAAAAATCTAGTGGGAATATTTCCATAAAATTCAACAGAAACTGGCTCCAGCTTGAAAATTACACAAAGGGACATGAGGGCAATAATAATTTAATACTAAGTTTTGAAATAATATAACATTTCATCAGTATTTTCATTTCTTCCCTCCTCACTTAGGCATCTTTATTCTAAACTTTAAAAACCCCCAGACTGTAATTGAGGTACTTTAACAGTGGCTAAATCAAAACTACTCACCTAAAGTTCCAGGTCTGTGGAGTTTGGGTTAAAGATTTAAAATGTTTTCAAAAATGTGGTCCACAGCTCAGTGATTTTTCATTACCCACCCTACACTCACAGTACACTTATTTATTAAAATGTCCATTTGATGTTTAAGCTCCAAGTGAAAGAATAAATTAACACAGTGTAAACTACTAGAACAAGTACTAGCAATAAGGGAACAATCCATTAAATCAACTGTACAATCTACCCAAGCTATTTTCAAGGGAAAATACTGCTCTTAACATTGATGCATTCGCAACTGGTATCTCGTAAGGATTTACAGTACATCTGCAAAATATGAGGTTAAAAGTCATACTACTAGATAATAGTGAATTAAGAAAATCTTCCTGTTCTGATACTTAGAATTAAAATTACAGAAAAATAGGACTGGAAAAGACCCTAGGAATCTCCTGTTATTTTCACTGTTTAAATCATATGATAAATTGTGTAACTTTTTTTATTACAGAGACTCCCCAGTCTTTTAAACATTTCCTTGTATTGTTTTTTACCTTTATGAATTGAAATAAAAATAAACTGAAAATTCCTATGTGACTTTTTTGTGCTGCATTTAAAGCCAATATTCTTTCTGATCTTTGCAAAAGCCTTGGTATACCTGATCTCTGGTATGTATATATATACCTGGTGTTTCCTGATTTTTTTTCCTCTGTGTTCTTTTATTATCTCTAGAATTAAATAGTCCCAAGCTCTTTAAGTTCCTCTCAAAAGTTATTTATTTCATACCCCAATCTGTCTCATCCAGCTCATTCAGATGTCTTTTAGTGATCCATATGTTCTTCAAAATGTTGCACATTTTTCTCAAGTTGCACAAAATAAACAAACAAACAAAAAACCCTACCAACACAATGCCTTACTAATGGTAAGTATTTTCTTAAAATGAACAATTCATCCTATTATACAGCCTAGTAGCTTTTACAACCTTGATCATTCATTGCTACCTTCTTGGTTGTCATCATCTGAAAAAATCTTTTTTCAAGGTTTTTTTCTAAACAGCTAATATTATCCTGAATTTCTTAGAATTACAAAATATTAAAGGATTGGAATGCACCTTAAAGATCATTTACTCCCAAACCCCCTGCCATTATGGGGACACTCCAACTAGACAAGGTTGCTCAGACCCCGACCCAACCTGGCCCTGAACACAGAGCCAGGACTGGGGCATCAGCAATCTTGCTGGACAATCTGCGTTTAACCACCCTCACAGTAAATAATTCCTTCACAATATCTAACCTAAATTTCCCCTTTTTCAGTCTGTACCCATTCTTCCTTGTCCTTACCTCTACAGTTCCCAATGAGAAGTCCATCTCCACCTTTCCTGTGGGCCTCTTTAGGCACTGGAAGTTTGCTGCGAGGTCTCCACACAACCTTTTCTTCTCCAGGATGAACAACCCCGACTTTCCCAGCCTATCTTTGTAATGCACGTGCCCCCATCCTCTTACCAATTCATTGTCTCTCCTCTGGACTTGCTCCAACAGTTCCATGTCTGTCTTGTGCTGGGGGCACCAGGGCTGGATGCAGTGTCCCAGATGGGGTCTCACCAAAGTTAANCAGTAAATAATTCCTTCACAATATCTAACCTAAATTTCCCCTTTTTCAGTCTGTACCCATTCTTCCTTGTCCTTACCTCTACAGTTCCCAATGAGAAGTCCATCTCCACCTTTCCTGTGGGCCTCTTTAGGCACTGGAAGTTTGCTGCGAGGTCTCCACACAACCTTTTCTTCTCCAGGATGAACAACCCCGACTTTCCCAGCCTATCTTTGTAATGCACGTGCCCCCATCCTCTTACCAATTCATTGTCTCTCCTCTGGACTTGCTCCAACAGTTCCATGTCTGTCTTGTGCTGGGGGCACCAGGGCTGGATGCAGTGTCCCAGATGGGGTCTCACCAAAGTTAATAAAGAGGCAGAATCCCCTCCCTCAGCCTGCTGGGCACACTTGGATGCAGCCCAGGATTCCATCGGTTTTCTGGGCTGTGAGCACACGCCACCAGCTCGTGTTGGGGCTTTTGTCAACCTTCACCCCCAAGTGTTTCTCTGAAAGACTGCTCTCAATCACTTCTCCACCCAACCTCTAGATATATCTGGGGTTGTCCAGACACAAATGCAGGACCTTGCTTTCTTTAATTGTTTCAGGTTTTCACTGGCTTACCTCTCCAGCCTATCAAGGTCCCTCTGGGTAGTATCCCCTCCCTCCAGTGTATAAACTGCTGTTTATTTTTACCACACAAAATTCTTCATATTTATTTTATTAAATTTTATCCTACTTCCCATAACTTATCTTTGATTTTTCAAGGTGATTTTGAATTTTAAACCCTTTCTACAACACAATTCTTAATCCAGTTTTCTTTTCTGCAGCATATTTATTACATAAACTTTTAATTCCCCCATCCAAGCACTTAAAAGTATCAAGAAGTATCTCTGCAGACAATCATATTCTTTTATTTATTAGCCCACTGGTTCCCATTCCATGTGAGTCATGTATTGTATGTCCACAATAGTTTCTTTTTTTTTTTAACTTCACATTTTATTTATTTTAGAATGAGTGTTATGAAAGAACAAATTTTGGCCTGTGATTTACTTTATTTCTGGTACACCACAACACATGAATCAACATAGATTCCAAAAGTATGATACTGATTGATCTGGTTTGCTGCCACTCGTGATCTAATCATTCTGTAAGGTCACTCGTGGGTGGTCCATATACTGTGCAGACCTCAGGTCATATGGAGAAAGGAGCAGATTGCCTAATCTGTGCCCTCAAAAAAAAAACAAACTGTCAAAAGAAAAAAGGATTGGCAAGTGCAAACCTCTTTCCCCTGACACAAGGAAATCCACAAAACTTTTTTTCCAATGTGTCCTCATTCCTTCATCTTTTGTTGTAAGAAACGAAGTAATAATGGGTGTTGTAGTTCTTTTACTTTAAACTGGGATGCAAGAAAAATGTTGCTGCCAGCACTTCCCTACAGTATTCTAGACTGATTCACATTTAGTATCATCTCTCAGTTTCTGTGAGACTGCACTCAAAATAAAGGACCATTCAGTGTAACGGTGCCAGAATCTGCTCCTGGGGTAATGCAATATAAGGGCAAAAAAAGAAAGGCAGAGACACTACAGCCCTTGAGCAAATTTTAATTTCTCTGTACTGTTTTGAACTAAACCAATTTTTTTTACTATCACAGATGAAATTCATCTCAGACAAATGCAGAGAAAAAACTGCTATGAGCATTCAAAAGAAAGACTGCTTTATTCTAAGCTGCCTCCTAATATTCTGCATCAGATGGCAGAGAAGTTAAGTATACACCAGTCACTGACTTCAAATTAAGTGGTAATAAATTCAGATTTCCATGAAGATACCACAAGTTAGTAATTACACTTTTATTGAAATTGGAAATGGTGAAATAAACTCAGTCTCCATTGTCCAATACATGTAATTGATGTTAATTTATCCTCAGCACTCACAGTTTTAATATTTCTCCATCAATGTCATGAAAATGAATGGGATACAAAACGTATAAAATTATATTCCCTGCAAAAACACTGTTCACTACCATTGAAGACACATTTATTTCATTTGCCCTTGGTGTGGGCTCAACATTTGTAGTTTTTCTTTTTTTCTTTTTTTTTTTTCTTTTTTTTTCCTTTTACTTTTTCTTTTTCTTTTTCTTTCCTTTTTCCCTGGTTCTTCTTTTTTCCTTTTTCTTCCCACAGTGGCATCTTTGAGCCTTGGCATTTTGTGACATTTTCTGTTTCATATTGATAGCACTCTGTCTGCAGAATCAAAAGTAGATCAAAAGGAAAATTATGTTCAGGGACATCATCTGAGGTTTACATGAGCTCTTTTTCTAATAAATATTTACAAATAGACCACTTTCCTATGAAAAGGCTAAGCTGATTTTTTGTTTTGTTTTTGTCTTAGTCATGGTTTCTGTCAAGATTCACCTAATTTTGCAAAACTTTTGACTCCATCACATTCCTCTGGGATTCATTCAAGCAACAATAAATCAGAATAAAAGAAAGTAATGGTTTCTGGTAGACTATGTTTGCACCAGCTCAAGGGAGACTATCACTTAGTGGGGGAGAAATAATCCTCATGGAATAATTTCTCTCAATTTCTCTTCTGCATATATCTGGAAGAATGACCAATATTGCTGCTTTTTGGCAAGAATATGTAATCAAAATTTCTGCAAAGGGTTACAAACTTCCACTACCTGCTGTGCAGACAATGGGGCTCATCCATAGCTTACCACATTTTGGAGATTTTAGGTGTGTGACTTGATTTTAATTGATATATAGTGTGAAATACTTCATCACTTAACCTTCAGAAAAGCCAGATAATTAGGTTCTCTTTATGGGAAGGGATGAGTCAGGACTGTTTGCACCTGCCACAACTAATTTTATTCAAAGTAAATTTTCTTAATAATTTCTCTAATATCAGATATTCATCTGTCTGAACTGCAGGGATATTTGCTCCAAGTTCTGAATGTTTGAATCCATATATATCTGTAGGCTGAGCTCAAATTTAAATGCCATAAAAAAATAAGTTCTTCACATATTATTTCCCTGTTTTTTTCCTAACTGCTTATTTGCATTAAATTATTCTTATGTCTGTACAAGTTCTAGATTATATTCTTCCTGTGACAAAATGGCTTTTCCACTGTTCAAGAATGTTGGTGGTATCCTCTATTTCTTTCCATTTCCTACAAAAAAAAAGAATATTGATAAAGTGATTAGTTTTGTTGTTGGTTTCAGCAGTTAAAAAATAATAGAAAAATGTTTAAGAAAACTCAGTAATTTTAGTATAAAGGAAAGGCATGATAGGAAAATAAATTATTTTTCAACATACACTATGAGATAGAAAATGAATGAATACTGTTAATTTTCCAGACAAATATTTATCCTGGGTAGGGATGACATGGGATAGGAAGGGGAGGTGGGGTTTGCTGGAGCAACTTGGTGTGCAACAAATATCTGTGCAAGGTCAACCCACCATGTATTTAAACTATTCAGAATACTTTACTGAATCTTAATTCAGAAAAGCACCTGAGAAGAAAAAGCTCAACAAGATACCATGTCTGTTCTTTTGCCACCAGCATGTTTCCTCTAAGTAAGTGAGTATACTGAGATATGTATAGTAAAGTAGAGAAAGAAGTAAAATGAAAGTCTAGAAACAGGCAGGGCTCACTTACAGAAGATAAATTTACTTTTACCTTGCTACCTATATGCTGATGCCTCTTTGTTGCTGCATCTTTATGGAAATCATGCAAAGAAGGCATAATCATTAAAAGTGGCAGGTTGAAGAAACAGGGGGATGGTCCTATGTCTTTATATCTACATAGATTTATCAAAAACCTCCCATCAAAGCTCCAGGCAATAGTATAAACTATAAATATATGAATCGAATGGCTGAAACACCTGGGGCAACTACTGGTGGGGTTTAAACCTGCCATATAGAGAAACACCCTGTAACTGGCCATTGTGGTCCCCTCAGCCAATGCCCAGCTAGGTAAAATTACAAGATTTGAGGGTCAAAAGCTGGATGCTGGACTGATCTAACCAGGGAAAATTACAGAAGTATTTTGACCATTGCATAGACAACAAAAATTCTCCTTCCTTCAGGTTTATCTACAGAGCTACTTGTGCCTCTGCTTCTCATGGATGAAGACTAGAAATTTGTCAGCATCACTAAAGTTAAGCACAGTAGTACTAATACATCTATATAATTAATATCATGCATGAATGGCATATCAGGCACATTATTATTTGCTTTTACAGTCCATTGGTTTTAATGATCATGCTGTGAATTTTGTGGAAAAGAAGTCTAAATATTCCCATTTTCTTATGATTTTCGTGAACATTCAAGTGTAAATGTTTTACCCAAAGCATCTGTCTCCTGTTATCCTATTTTTTTGCTAGCAAATGCAATATTCTGTCCGCATATGTAGCTCCATCTATTTCCATTACCCTTCTGTTTTTCTTCTGGATCTAATTATATATAACAAAGACCATACCTGTTATAGATAAGAACGTCTGAAGCATGAAACCAAATTTATGCTTTCCTTTTCAGTTTCCCAGTATGAAAGTAGGGCTCAAATTCTGTTAAGACAGTAAAATTTGACAGCAAAATACATGGGTCCTCATCAGAAGCCAGAACAAAATGAGAACTGACCTATGACCTGTAAGATAACCTAGGTGTCAAATGAAAAAGGCACATTTTTGCTTTATGATAGCTTTCCTCAGAGAGGTTTGGACTATGAATAAATGGGGAGATACAAACTTTCACACTGTTTTTAATATTTTAATCATCTTAAACTACTAAAATGAGAAAAAGAGCCATACCAATTATCAATAAATATTAAAATGGGAGAAAAAAAATTAAAAAGCAATAAAATGAAGAGAAATCATCCATCAATATACAAGTTGCACAAAACATGCAATTTAAGTCAGACAAATGATATGTAATATTTTTTGAAGTCAGGCTTTGTTCTCAGTATTCAGCAATAAGAAAGGAATAGAGGCAAAAAAGATATACTTCCATCTTTTGAAAAATTAAAAAATCCCTGCTTCTATTCATCAGGAACAAGCCAAAAAGAGTTAAGTTTGATTTACAATCTAACTTAAACAAACAGTCTCACACAAATCAGAATTATATTGTATTGGAGAGAAGCAATATCCTTTTTAAAAGGTAGTATTTTGTTCTGCCTACCATCTCCTGTTTCTATGTATGCTCCTAGGGAAATGGTATGCCACACCAAAATTCATCTATAATTGGCAATTCAAATGAAAATGGAAAATAATACTTTAAAATAACTAGTTAAAAGAACACTTTGATAAATATTTCTTAGGTAATGAAGCATGCAGAAGCATCTCCTGTTTCTATGTATGCTCCTAGGGAAATGGTATGCCACACCAAAATTCATCTATAATTGGCAATTCAAATGAAAATGGAAAATAATACTTTAAAATAACTAGTTAAAAGAACACTTTGATAAATATTTCTTAGGTAATGAAGCATGCAGAAGCATTTTAAAATAAAAGCAAAAAAAATCAGAAAACAAAATTTTAAAATTCTTTTGTTAAAACAATGTTTAATTAATGAGACATTTATTACGGATTTAATTTTTTTATTCAAAATATGTTACTTCTTTTTGCTTAAGGGTATGAAGGATCATATCTGAGTTGATCATAGGATGGGCTCAAAAATAATACAGGCAGACTTAATAGGCATAATGATATTTATAAATTCAACCAAACCTCAGGTACCTATCGGAGATAGGTATGATCAGATTCACAATGTGTTTTGAGCTTTATCTCTTGTGTCCACTTGTCATAGTGTCCATTTCTGATCTGGTGACATGTTGTTAAACAAAGGCAGCATGCAGCCTTTGCTATCACTGTCCTTTCTCTCAGGGTTATTCACATTTTTCCCTTCACTTTGATCATTTGAAAACCTTTCGATCATTTCTGGCAACCTGATAAAATAACCTCCTCTAGTGCTTCTCTGGAGCCAGCCTATTCCTTGGTCCTGCGAAACAGTTCCTGCAAAGGGAAGACAACAGTGGCTCAACTTCTCTGACAGAGACACCCCTTGTGCAGAAGCAGCCCTGCATGTCCAGCGTTCACTGCAGCTCCTGACTGTCAGCAGCACTATGGCAAAGCATCCTGGTACTGGCCAACGGATGGTTAGGAAAATGGCCAAACCCCTCGTGCTGTTTATTTTGAACTGTGCCTATCACACCCAGGACAATGTGTAATTTTCTTCAAGGAAGGCACGCGGGTGAAACNGTGGTTTTTTTTTTGTTCGGTTTTGTTTTTTTGTTGTTTTTTTTTTTTTTACATAGCAGTCCTTTAGCTATTAAATGTGATAACTAAGTTTTTACCTGGAAGGAATTTACAGGTTGGGAAATGCATAATTTTGATCACAAATGCTAGTCCAGGTGAGCACAGCAGAATGGGAACGCATCTTTGTTAACTGAAAAACTGTGAGGTAAAGATAGGACTGACAGATAGTCTGGAAAAATCTTTAGCAACAATTCATCTTATAATAATAACTTAGAATAAATTTTCTTCTTTTAAGTTATTTCATTCAGGAGAATGTGGAATATACTCTGCTGGAAAAAAAAATCTCAGTTTCTGTAAGTTATATCCAAGTACTTTTTCAGTACATTAAATGAATTTAGCACTTTCAAAGCACTTCACACATCTGTCCAAGTCTCTCTTAGCTAATAAGTAACTCTTTACAGTAAAGATCCTAGTTGCACATATTTTGATCACATAGATTTCTTTTTCCATATTTCAGATTGTGTGTATTTCAGATAATAGGACATTGATTGCTCGTATAAAAAGAAAGCAGTTCACTGTATGGATTTGACATTTCATTTGTAAGGAATACCCAACAGCGTTGAATTCACTGGTTTCAACAAAACACAGCTGGAAGACATGCAGATGTAAAATATGTTCTTCCAGAATTATGGTTCACTTTAGCAAAATCAGAATTTATTAATTTTTTTTTAAATCTATTTAAATATAATGCCAGAAAAGCAATTAGAGCTAAGAAAATAGTGTGGAGTGCTCTAAGACAGGTATCTGCTTGATCATTATGCATATGTTGAGCTTAGGCTCTTCATCTTGGTTTTACAGTAGGGTTTTTTTTTGTGCTTCTTCACTTTTTATATAAATTTATGTTTTTATTATTAAATCTGAACAAAACTCCAGGCATTTGCAACTTATTTTGGGCCTGCATTTGAATTTTAATGGATTAAACAGTAGACAGATATTATTAAAGGATGTACCCTTGTTTCCTTTTTAAATATCTGACTGGTAGCATCTGGTGAACTAAGCAAGGTTATTGCAAATGTTTAAGTAGAAATCTACAATGTTCTGTAAACATTAATTAAGGACTTACATTATGCTTTCAGCACACTAAATGGTATTTGAATTGCAGCCCCACGATGATTCTTTTCCTAATCTCTATAAATAATTACAAGAATTTTGTAACTAAATGCTTGCACTGGAAAAGGTAATACCTGCAAAATGTAACAAACATTATGGGCCAAATTGGAGCCACGCTGTTAAGAAGAGGCAAGGATTTGATCATTTCACTTGCTTCCACGTTTACCAAAGCTATCAGCAGATCTTTACAACCCTTTCCAGCTGGGGATCTGATGGATGATAGGGAAAGGATTTTGTGGTTTGCACAAAACACCACCCACAGAAAATTTGGTAAAAGCAACATTATTTATAATTTAAGGTTATTGCATCCTAATTATTATTAAAGTCACATGAATTTGCAAGTAAAGTGAATTAAGTCTCTGATCTATCCTTCTCTCCTCATTTATGAATCATTAATAGTCAGCAATAAAGGCATTCTTTCTTCACCAGCATTCTTGGCTAAATAAAATTAGTTCCTATCTATAGCAATAAAAGTAATCTGTCCAATAAGTGTTGCTAGCCTCTAAGCTTCTTGAGCTCATTCCAGTTACTAACATTTTCTAGGAAGAGGAATGTGTTCACTGGTACTTGGCAAAGTACAGAAATCCAGGGATATCTGTTTGGCGGTACTATCAGAATAAATTAGTAACTGGAAAATTCATTTCTTGTGATGTCAGATAAACCAATAGGATGAAATGAAGCATTTTAAACCAAGAAAACAGTAAGTCCATAATTAACCAGGTAAGTTATCTGCCAATACATACATCACAGCAAGCTTAGGAAAGGCCACAATCCTGAAAAGGATGAAAAATATAGACAAGTTGGTTTGTAGATGAAATTGTATATGCAGCACATTGATACAGAACCCTAACAAGATTAATGCTTTGAAGATTAAGCTAAAATTAAGATAAAAAATTACCCTTCTGAAAATAGTATATATGTGGATATTATAAAACAGAAATAGAGAGTATGCTGTTATATACTATTTTTTGTCTCAGATTAACCGTGAAAGTAGTTCATGGTTTTTATAAGCTCCCATTTAGGTTCCAACCTATAGGCTATCTTGTTGGTTTTTCTTATGGATAAAGCAAATCCCTATTCTGGTTACTCCCAGAACCTGAATAGGTAATTATTATATCAAATTATATTCTGATTCATAGAAGGTAATTGAAAGTAACTTTTACTGTGATCAATATAAGCCAAGACAACTTTCTAAATGTTTATTTTCTTTCTCAATGCTTACTTTCTTTCTCATAGTTCTGTCACACTACAGCACACAGTGGCATTGACCATTTACGCTTTTTAAATATGTTAGTGGTTTCTGGAGACCAGAGATTTTATTCTCTTAAAGACAAAAGTAAATTCTTTGACATTTCCCTTCCTTTGTCTCAATACCTCTTAAACATTCAAAAATTATTCTTTTACATGAAGAAAACAACAAAAGCTGGGTAGTTTTGTTTTTCACTTCACAATTAAAATCTGAACAACATCCATCTTTTATAATCTCCAATTTAACCAAATTCTTTTGAAAATATATACTCCTATTAGAAAAACAAAGACTTTTTTTTATAAACTCAATAATCTGCACTAAAAGATATTTAATTTAGCCCTTAGAATTTTTTTTTTTTTAAGAACAAACCAAGAAATTGCAACTGCCATGCAAAGTGCAATATACTGCCTTACACCCGTCAGACTGCTGACTACCCATGGGTACAAACTTCAGTGAATACACCTGATTCTCTGAATGCTTTGTTGCTTCAACCAGCTCACCATCTGCCTTATCCCCCTGTTGCACGCTGCTTAAATCTTAGGCTGAAATCTTAGTGTAAGGACTGCTTCATGCCATTTGTGAAACACTTGAGGCAATCAAATTCTGACTTGTTGAGATCCTTATGGACTTCTATCATTCATGCACTGAATAATTAGTTGTAAGATGAGAAATACAAATTACTCTGTGGTAATTTTACAAAGTCTCAGATATAAACTTAGTGGTTTTGGCCAAGTTTGTTCTCATCAGCTATGAAATGAGCTTAAATCTCTAGCACCCGCAATGCCAGAAGATAACCAATAATTTACATCACATGGTCTGTGATAATGACCAAATCTTGAGAAAGGAATTGTTCATTGAAATAAATATTTCTCTAGAAAGTGGAGTCTTTCTTTCATTCTTGGGATCAAAAGCAACTGTGTATAAATATTCTATAAACTAAAAGCACTTTCCATGTTCTCCAATTTAACAGAAACATGTAATAAAAAATTTCATCTTGGATTTAAAATTAAAATCTTGACTGTTAGGTCAGTAATATCATATAGCATTCAAACCTGAATTGCAGTGACACTGTAGTTCTGATGCAGTATATTTTATGAATTGTCCATTCAACCATGAAATCAAGTGCTGGTGGAAAAATACAGCAGTAATTTTATATTTGACACCGTCCAAAAACCCCCATGAAATTGAGTTAATGCCTTTTCACTTTAAAAATCAAAACTGAATTTACTTTCTGGCAAATTATCTGAATTTGCACTTCTTAAACTATGTATTATGTAAAGTTTGGGCTGAATTTTCACTGATAAAGCAGCAAAATTACTTTTCTGTTTTATATTTTGGTTGGATGAATGGTGCATGTCAAGACTGCACATTTAGTACAAGGAATTAGCTGAAGCCAATATGGAAACAGGGTAGAAGCAAAAAAAAAAAAAAAAAAAGGATACATATATGAAAAAATGTATTAAAACATTCAAAACGTAGAAAAGGTGTCAATGGGTCCTGACAGCCAGCAGATGTACCTAACATTGATAAAGCAGCTTTGTTCTGACTTGACATCCAAAAGGCCTCTGAGTTTAAAAAGCTTTGGTAAGTAGCCAGAGTTGGAAGAAACCTAATTTGAAATTTTTCCCTCAGGCACTAATAGTTACCATTTGGGTGATCCTTCAGCAAATTTTTTTTTTTTTTAAATTCAGCTTTTATAATCTGTCTGTAGTTGTTATTGCCTACTTATGAACAGCAAACACTTCCCAGTTCACTCATGTGTCTTCTGAGGCTCTTTCTACTGCTCTGTATGGTAAAAAATATCTTTCATGATAGATGTCTCTCTGGAAAGGTGAATGGCTCCCTCTGTCTAGTGATAGCTTTTTAACTCCAAGTCAAACATGGGCTGGAATGCCTGCTCTGGTATTTCTTCTTCTTCAGACAGGCAGTTTGTGTCCCTCATAAGCAACAAGGAGCCCCAAAATTCATGAGTTTGTAATCTTTATCTTAAGATACTGATTTCCAGAATTCAGAAATATTTAATAATTATATACTGTATTTTTCTTCTTCTGCACACAAGTTGGAATTCTTTGTGGCTTTAAATTGAAAGAGGGGTGCTTACAGACTGGTCACAAAGAATTATGTATTATGGGCTTTTATGTATTCTAGGATTTCAGATTATTGTAGAATATTTTGGCTTAAATATATGAAATGGGCAATAAAAGTCTGTTATCATCAGGAAACAACCTAAATTCCTCAACTCATCACAAAGGTTTCTTAAGCCATGGATTTGGGAAAATAGCAAGGGTTAGTCAGTTTGTATGCAAAGACTGTGTGGCAAAGATGCTTTGTTCCAAGGTATCTTGCTGCTGGATGCTTTTGGGGAAAGAAAATGTCAAACTTTGACGTATGTGGTTCTCCCCCTCTTAACAAGAAAGTGATCTTGTTTTAGAACTAACTGCTGTTTAGAAAAAAACCATAATGTAAGTCAGTAAAACAAAACAGAGAGGTGCTGCCATGAAGATTTTGTGAAGTGGAATTTGTCAGAGGTGTAAAGAAAGCCCATGCCTAAAAAAAACCCTAACAAACAACCCAGTAATGGCCTTCATTCACAGATATACCTTGTTGCTAGCCAATTAACATAATTTTTAGTATTAATTTAGTATAGAGAGCAATTTAAGCATTAGTATTTTTTCTTGCCTCTTTGACAGACACATTTTTCTATTCGTTTTTTAAAAAAATACTAATTTTTGCTTTATTGGGTCTTCTTCCTCCAAAGCAAATTTAAAACTTTGTGAAAATTTAATTTGATTTTATTTTTCCCGGGTGACAGACTCAGTTGATGCTTCAATAGATTCGAGTGGTTGTTTTCTAATTCTGGTATGCTATAAAGAGTGGTAAGAGAACCCAAGGGTCTTACCACGCACTACCAAATCTCCCCTGGGTGCCTCACAGCCTTTTCCATGGGACAGGGACCCATGCCATGTGCTGGTCTCCCCAGTGACATTCAGAGGCAGGCCCTGTCCTTGCTTCCAGTCCTGCCACTGGCCCCGGTGCTGGCTGGCTCTGGATCTCACATACCTTCTGCCATGCCTGCCACACAGGCGTGCCTTATCACACATTAATTATAAAAATGAACCCAAAGTCTTGAACTGTGTGCATATAAATGTAACATGCACATCCACCAACAAATACACAGCTCTGTCCTGTGCTATGTTATGCCAGTCCACAAGTCAAGAGACTGCTCACACCCTGCTCACACAGCTGTTGCAGGAGTGAACAGTAAGATTCACCAATAGCTATTCATGTGCCTAAACATTTAGTCTTCCAACAAACTGATCAATGCATAAACAAATTCAAGTGCATGTCTACCTTGGTTTTGATGACAAGCATAATTTTAAAAGGTACTGAACACTTCTTGTGCCACAGTTGGCACACTAATTTACAAGGAGAGGGTTCTGAGCAGAGGCACTTACTATACAAGAGTAGAAGTAGAAATGGTCACGTTCAGTCACAGTCGGATACAGCAAGGTTATGAGATGAAAAATGTTACAGAGGAAGGTCACCCAACCTGTCCTCCCAACCCATATTTTCTTATTCCAATTCTCTTTTTTTCTCTTCTGTGTACTATTACTGCAATGTCTTTTACCTTACACAGACTAACTGCAGATGAGTTTTAATACCTAAAAAAGAAAGAATTCTAAAGCTGAGCAAAACCACTTTATCAGTAAAATGTGATAAACAAATATCCCTATATAAGAAAAGTATTATAAATGCTATTGCTTAAAATAAAACTGAGTAATAAAAAAAATTCTGCTTACTGCAGCAAATGAAAGCTCAGTGAGAATTAATTTACCATCTTGTATAAGAGAATCATTTAGTGCTGAATACATAGAGGAAACCTGGCTCATTTTTGCAATTAAACTAAGGCAGAAAGCTAAAACTGGACAAGGAGGAAAGTGGGGAGCTACAGTTGGTGACTGCAGGACTCATTTCCACTTCCATATTTGAACATGTCACTACACATAGCATTTCTGGTCAGCATCCACTGGCTTCTGTAAGAATGGATCCCTTGATTCTACATCCATCTGCTCTTTCTCTTTTCTGGAGGTGTTTAGCTCCATATCCAAATTCCCTCCATTTTATCTAGGAATATTCTTCCCCCCTTGGTACACCTGGGTCTCAGAGTGGAAGTGCCATACTGTGAAATTGGGACTTGGCTTTGGGACAAAGAAGGAAACATCAGCTCTAATCTATTTTCTGGAAAGGAGACAAGGCAGACAGGGAGCTGATGAGAGGAGATGGGTTCCTCTGTCTTGTCTGAGATTTGGGAGGATATGAAAGCTGGACTTCCTGGTATTTTTCTAAGTCTGGCTTCATTCCTACCTGAAGTCTCAGGGGTAATACCCACACACTCAGACTCCTGAAAACCAGCATTATCACAACTTCAACATGAAAAAAAAAAGATGTGTTACATCTTGCCAGTATTTATAGACACTCTGTGCAGCATTCAGGAAGGGAAAGCTCTGGCATGTGCTCCAGAAATGCTTTTTCGTATCTCTTACCTAAGAAGGAAATTGGCCTTTTTAGACTCTGTATCATGTTGATATCACAGAATCACAGAACCAGAACTGTTAGTGTTGGAATTGACCTCTGGAGATAGTCCCATCCGACCCCCCACAGGAAGGGTCACCTACAACAGGCCACACAGGAATGCATCCAGGGGGTGTTGGCATCCAGGGAGTGTTGGAATGCCTCCAGAGAAGGAAACTGCAACCTCCCCAAGTAGCCTGTTCCAGTACTCCACCACCCTCAAGGTAAAGAAATTCTTCTGCATGTTGAGTTGGAACTTCCTGTGTTTTAGTTTATGGCCACTTCTCCTTGTTCTGTCGCTGGGCACCACCGAAAAGTGTGACATCATCCTCTTGAAACCAACGTTTAAAATATTTTTAGGTGTTAATTAGATTCCCTCTCAGTCTTCTCTAGACTAAACAGGCCCAGCTCTTACAGTCTCTCCTCATGACAGAGATGCTCCAGACTCCAAATCATCTTTATTGCCCTCTACTCAACCCTTTCCAGTGCCTCCTTTTCATTCTTGCACTGAGGAGCCCAGGACTGGACACAGCACTCCAGATGTGGCTTTACTGGGGCTGAGTAAAGATGCAGGATCTTCTCCCTAGACCTGCTGGTGACACTCCTCCCAATGCCTTCCAAGATACCATTGGCCCTCCTGGTCTCAAGGATATTGCTGGCTCACGGTCAGCTTGTAATACATCAAGGCTCTCAGCTCCTTCTCCACAGAGCTTCTCTCCAGCAGGTCAGCCACAGCCTGTGCTGGTACTTGGGGTTATTCTTCCCCAGGTGCATGACTCTGCATTTGCCCTTTTGGGCATAGATCATTGTTTTTCTCCACCCAGCTCTCCAGCCTTTCAAGGTCTGGCTGAATGGCAGCACAGCCTTCAGGGGTATCAGCTGCTCCTCCTGGTTTCGTGTCATCAGCAAAAGTTGCTGAGGGTACATAATGGAGATTTAGCTGAGGGTACATTATATGGATTTCAGTGGGCCAGCTCAAAAGCGTGTGATGGCCACACTCCAGACTGACTATTTGTCCTACTTGGGTATCCCCAGCACAGCTGTACAACCCCAGCTCAGATCTCACTGAGAGAGAACAGATAGAAAAAAATGCACCCATGAGTTGGCGCTGCTATGGATCCAAGTAAAGGAAGGGATTTATCAATTTCTCAGGTGGCATGAATTGATACAGCTTCAGTGTCCTACCAAATATACAAACCACACACAAAAAAAAAAAACAACAGCAAGAACAACAACACCCGAAAACCAAGCAATTACAGTAAATCGGGATGCTGTTTTATGACTGGGACATCCAGCTGTTAAGAACTGAACTGAAAGCACACCTTTCTGTGTGAAACAGAGATAATCTATAATGACCTTCAATCCTTTTTCTTACTGTAGAATTAAACCAACAGTTTAGAGATGAAAATAATTACATGTCCTCAGCAATTCTCCAAGCTGGAGCAGAAGGAACCAATACTAATTCCTTGAGTTCCAAAAGTTATTCTACTGAAATATGCCACAGTATCCATATCTTTCTGAAAAAAAAAACATTGTTACCAAATGGAAAACAAACAAACAAAAAGAAACCCTACTGTGAGAATGAAAGCAAAAGTCAATAAATATATTCTATTTTCTTACAAGATACATGTTACACTTGAATCAATTAAAGTAAAATATAGGGTTTTTTTCTAGGAATCTAAAATATTCAAGCAGTTAAAAATTTTATTTAGTTCTTCTTTTATGTCTTATCTTTGTAAAAATATATTTAGCTCAAGATTATGCTTTATTGTATAAAGTTGCAGTTTTATTCCAAAAAGAGCCTATATAGCATCAGTCCTTTTGTTAAATTGTATGCACCATAGAAACAGTTGCTATCAATATTTTAATATCAGTTAGACTGAATGAGACTAAGAAAACCCCAAACATGTCATTCTAAGCAGATGGTTGTCATGGACTGCATACAACAACTAAGAGTTATGGTTCAAGTTTAAGCAACTTGATATCCTATAAACAATTCCTGATTGAAATAAGCCTTGGGTAACGCTTCAGCAAAATAATTCATTTTTATTATTTTCCTGGTTCTCAAGATGTTTTTTAACATTTCTAGATACATGACAAATGGCCTGCCAAAGACTGTGTTCCCATCTTTTCTCCAAGAGTGAAAAAACAATGTCCCCTCCACAGCAGGGCTGCTGCAAGCATTCCTTCAGGCCTGACAATAAAAATTATAAGTTTGAAAACAAAATTATAAAGAAATGCAAGAAGCATTTCTTAATAAATGAAACAGCTTTCTTAAATGGCTTTCTGAAATTTAACAGAAGGCATTGTCATTTTACTTCATCTCTGACTTTCTGAATAGTAGGAGTAATTGCAGAAGCAGCTCTATAAAGGTAATGAAGGCCAAACACATGGCCATACATGGGGGCAGTCTATCTTCATAAGGAGGCAAGAAAATTTAAAATTTAAAAATTTAATTTAATGTAAAGCCATGTAGTAGTAACACATTGTTTAGAAGCCTTTGTCCAAATACTTGATGATATAGAACACTGATTTGACTATAAAATATGCTATCATTTTCTCAACTGTTACCAGCTCCATGCATTCCAGGGGCCTTCTAGATTGACAACAGCTTGCTGTGCTACTTTTCCAAGCCATGCAGAGTGTCGTACAGCTGGAGCCAGAAGGCCTTGTCCATAACCCCCCCTTGATTAGGGACCTGTAGGGACACTGGCCCCAGCGATCCCTTTGTTGCCCTGGTCTCTAATTCTTATCCATAACCTTTTGACCTGCTCAGGGCTGTTCTTCAGAGACAGCTCTTCACAATCTCTCCTACTTCTGATGTAGAGAGTGACTCCTCCACACTTTCTTCCTCTTGCATCCCTTTGGAACAGACTTTAGCCATCTATATACACATTCCAGTTACGGGAATCTTGCCACTAGTTCTTAGTAATGGCAACTAGATCATAGCTCTTCAACAGCACAGTGGCTTCCACTTCCTCCTGTTTGTTGCCTGTGTTGCATGCAATGAATTAAAGAAGTGAAATGCTTGTCTTAAGGCTTTCCTCAACCTTCTCTGTCTTCCAGTTTGTTTCTTAGACTTATTCATGATGTGAGCATGGAATGAATCTGTGTAATGTCAAATGATGCAAGGCAGAGCTCCTCCTCCTCAGTAGCCCTCAAAGTGCTGGGATGATTGAATAAAGTGCTTAGACAGAATTAATGCGAGTGCTAGAGGCAGTACTGTTCAGACAAGTAGAGTTCAGAAATGTATCCACTACATACTGCTCTGCACAGCTGTGTACTCTTCACCTAATGCAATCCTTCTGTTCGAGTCCCTGTGCTCATCTTGTGCAGACGCACAATAAACTCAACTAGGAAAATTATAGAGAAACAACTCATGAAACATACACTGCAGAAGGACAAAAATGCTAGGAAATTCAGAGCAAATCCTTTTTATTTTTGTGCCCTTGTTTTGGTTTCAAATATTTTATACCTGGCAAAAGCAATAATCTAAATATGAATGATCTATTTGCTCTATAGAATATTTCTAAAAAGTAATTGTATTTGTCTGGTTGTTTTGTGTACAATATAGTTTCCTTGACTGCCTTGAGCTGTTTCAATAGATGGATAATCTTGTGAATACCAGCTCCAGTGAGTATATAACATTTTTATTTGTATTGATTCTCTCCTATTTTACTGACTTTACTCCTATTTTACTCCTACCAATACTGTACTTTATACTGAAGGCATCAAGTTTATAGCAAGGATGATGAAAGTATTGCTCAATCATAAGTTACTACTAAAAAACTTCTCTTCATGGTATCTGGAATAAATACAGCCTCCATAAATCCTGGATCTATTGAAAAAAGCTAGGGACACTCAGCACCTCACGGAACAGGATTTCAGCATGTGTTTAGAAATGGCCTTTGAAATTCTGCTGTTGTCATTGCTGCAAAGCATATAATATGTGACAAGAATGTCCCAAATCTGGATCTCAAGCAGATTTTAAACAGACAAAGTGCAACTACAGTTTTCTGCCCTATTTCCTCTCAAATTCTATCATAAATCATAAATAGCAGTAAACTGATGCCCATCAGTCCCTGTTTCCTCTGGAGCTAAAAGTGTTCATCCCTGCCATGTGGAGCTGTGTGCAGAAGGTACAGAAAAGAGTAAGGAATGGAATAGCTGGTACCAAAGAATTTGTGGATGTCCTGGTACTGGCAGTAGCCAGGAGTGGCACTGCCAGGACCCAGAGTTTGCTCTATACCACCTCATGCCATTTCTGGGTTTGGGGAAACAGTCCCTTCCAGGGCAGGTAGCCTGGCAGGGTTAGGTGTTGTTGGGGGCTCTGTCTGGTATAGTGGTGAGCACTTGCGTGTGAATCATTCACCTCTTGTACACTTTTTTTCTTAATATTGATACTGTTACTGTTCATTTTCTTATCTCACTGCTGTTTCCAGTAAATTCTTATAATAGCCTCTGATATCTTTTGTCCTTCCAATTATCCTCTCCAGCTCGCCACCAGAAGGGAGGGAACAAGGAATGAACAAACAGAGAACTGAGGTGTTTCAGTGGGAACACTGAATGGGAAGTACCATTCCTAAACCATGACAGTTAACCATGTGTGTGAAGTACAGATTAGCAAAATGGACCATTTTCTCATGTGCACTGCACAGCCTACCAACTGATTTACCCAAGCTGTCGATATGACTACAATATTTATTTTGCAGTTCTGTTCAAAAGCCTGTCATTTAAATACCTACAAGTAGGCAAGATGCTAGAAAATCAGACTATCAGAGTTGGAGCTAAATATCTGAACTGAGCAGAGTGCACATAGCATATGATTTAAATAAATTCTCCCATACGGATGCAGAAAATTGGTATTATATTTCCTGGATTTTTTTTTTTTCAATCATTTAAAGTACCCATGTGGCTGAAGAAGAGCATCATTTACGTAAGCTTTTAAAACAGCAGGTCATGAAGCAATTTCTCCGGAGAGTGTCTGTATATAAGTACTGTGCACAGCCTTTCCTTTTTTCTGTAGTTCTCAAATCTTCAGAATAAAAGACACTGCCATGTGTCCACATATTTGTCAAATGAACTTCAAAGTTCGATATAAATAACTTACATATAGTTAAATAAAGAGATTAATGCTTCGGTTTCTCTTAGGTCAGAACCTCTAAATTGTGCTCTTAATAACTAGAAGGTGAAGTTAATAATGACCTGAGTTTGGTGACCCACAAGTAGATTCAGATGAATACAAATGTTCTAAAGTTCTAACATTTTTTTCGACCTTCTTAAGGATCTTGCAATTTTTTTGCATTTTCATAGTTGAGATGAAAATCCAAAGATAAAATATTCCCAGCGGTGTTTTATTTTCACTAACTTTCTTGATAGATCATCTGTATACAAAGTAAAGACTAAAGAGTTTGCATCTAAGCAAAAAGATATTTCCGTGCAATGAGCCTTACTAATAAAACACTTAGTCTAAGAAGTATCTGAAGCTGGAAAAGGAAGGAAAAGCAATCGTGGTACCTCATATTCCCTCATTTTCCTATTTCCACTTAGTAGTGAAGATTTGTCAAGCCATTTATCTTCGCAGAAGGACAGATCATTCCTGCACCATCCTGCTCATGATGTGCTTTCTTATGTGCATATTTCTGCTTTCTCATGTGCATATTTTACTTTCTTTCTATGGTGTTCCATATTTCTCTTTTTTGATCTGTGCTACCCCAATTGTAGTATCCTTCAAAATGCTTTCAAAGTTTAAAAAAAGAGAGATGCTCTAGCAAAATATTGGTATTTATTTTGGTACCTATTACCTTTCCTTCTTGGACTATTTTTCTCATTGCCCTCTGTATCTCCTGCAGTTCTAAATTATCTACTGGAAAGGCAAATGGCATTTGGAAGTATCAGCAATGTCGGGGTTTATATCAATATGTGTGTATGCAAATTGCATATGCACATTACATATGCATGAATATCCGCCAAGTTCATTAGATCAGTGTTTTCAGCTTTGACACTTTTTTCTGCAGCCTATAGTCTTTCTAGATAACCTATTTGCACTTTCTTTAAGGCTGCAAAGCTGCAACAGTTTTACACTTTGATGCCATTCAGAACACAACATTGATTCTGATACTGGTATTTCAATGCTTTGGCATGTCCAGTGTGTACAAACATCAAATAATCTCCTGAATATAAGCATTTCATAGCCATACTGAATTATATACACATAAAGCCCTGTTTAAAGATTCACAGGTATGAGCACAGTTGAGTATCAAACCTTAATTTTCACTAAGTCCAGCCAAACCAGTAGAAATACTTCAATTTTTTTTTTCTGATTGTTCAACTTAGTACTATCAACACTAAACTTTCAGTTTCCTAAAATGTGCACTAGTTCTCCAGGATCCTGTATACTATCATATTTCCCCCCAATCTCAGAGGCTGGTGTGTTAGGTATAATACCTGCAAATGAGGTTCTGCAAGGAACCAGAACTTATAGTGCAAATATGCCTTAGAAACTTTTCTCCTATGATCTCAGCTAATGACAGCTCAGGCGGATTGGGACACAGCTTAGGTGAGGGTTTTATCTAGGCAAGAATCTGATATCCTTGGAGAATGGCTATAAATATAAATGAAGAAAAATTTTAGAAATTGAGAACATAGAGAGACACTTAATGTCCACTAGTGAAAACTATCATAGGTGGATAGATACTAATCTTTATCCTTCAGTTAAATTAAGAGGAACGTAACTAATAGTTATTTCATAGCCTTAATTAATGAAAATCTGTTTTATGAACAGTGAAAATGATGGAGTAGAGTCATACAATCGTCATTTACACTAAAAAGGGAACATTGTCCTGTCTCTGATGAATATGAGAAAGACAGAAAAAGCAAAATATTGGCAATGTTGATAATGTTTTTAATGTAGTTTTACTTTTGGAAGGATGGACAATGCTAATTACCTGAGCATGGTGGTTTTTTTACTGAAAGAGTATTGATGATCCTACTGTAGACTTGGAGATCAGTGTCTTCCAATCACTGACCAGTTAAAGCTTCTTGGTATCATAGTGAAAGAGATGTGGAAGAGGATAGTGTCTGCTGATCTGAACATAAAATTTTATATTATCCATCTACAGTACAAATTATCTGCAATGTAGAATACATGTATCAATGACTGCCTAACAACAGAATATTGAAAGTTTTTGCCTCTTGTGCCATAAAGTCTAAACGAGGAAGAAGGATCAGAAGAGACAGCTTGCTTGTTCTCTCACTTGCAGAATAACTTTTTAGCTTTTTATTTATCAAAGGGCTTTCGGGTCAATACACATATGAAAAAAAACCACAGCCAAGTAATTTTTAATATGTATTTTCATTGATCCTACAGGTTAGGTAAGAAGATCTTTTTGGAAGCACTAATTTGGCTTTTACTCTTAGATGCCAGTGTATATGTTTAATCACTTCATAGATCAAATTAAGTCTTAGATCATAACACGATCTACAATCTGTGCATGAACTAGGGCTGCTTGCTACAGACAAATACTAAGATTTGCTTTGGTAAATTCTTTATGTAATGTTCAGCTAGAAGGTAGTGCTAAAAACAATTCTGTTATTGCACCTTATTTTAAAAAGGTTGAAAATAAAAAACTATCAACTATGAGGTAGTACAACTAAATATAAATAGGATTTGCTCTGTACATGTTTTAAAGTCATAATGGACAAAGCTCAGTCCTGATTTTGAATCCACATTCCTTGTGTGCCCATGCTAACTTAATCAGTGATCAGGGTGTGTAAACAGTGAATAATGGGGCCCTTTAAATCTAATCTACCCAGCTGAACACTGATGACAGAAGGGGAAGCAGGAGGCTCACGCTGCAGATGAACCAGAATTCAGCATTCTTCAGCAAATCTACACCAGGGATAAATAACTTGTCTGCTGTAATTAAAAATTACATAAATATCAAAATGTGCAAATGACAGTGAAAAATTTAGTGTATGCAGAGAGGATCAAAAAATATTATTTATGTGGTTAGCAAATTAATCACAGATACTACATAGCCTGTATAAGTTAATCTCTGATGTTTACCAATAAAGTAAAAATACAAGTATCTATAAAGAACAGAATATAGAGAAAAAAAAAAGATGCATATCTATATGAATATGGAATAGCTGTGTGGAATGATCCTATCTGCTGAACAATCTTTAAAGTTTTCTTCCTTCACTGTAAAATCTACTGCTAAACTTTGGAACTGACTGCCCATGGAAGTGGTGGAGCCACCACCCCCAGAGATGTACAAGAAAAAACTGTAGCTGATATGTGCTGCAGTCTAGTTGACAAGGTGGTGACCTGCCAGGGTTTGGACTCAATGATCTTGGAAGTCTACTCCAACCTAAACAATTCTGTGATTCTCTGCTTATATTTAGCAGGAAACAGGGAGATCATAATTTGTAATCATATTATAATTTGTAATCATATTATAATTTACAAGTTCCCTCCTTGAAAAGATTCTTCACTGCATAAAGTAGTATGACTGACCAAGAGAGGAAAAATCTTTCTTCCTAATAAAATAATAATCCAGAGACTGATTTCATAATTTGAAATTAACTGTAAGATCACAGACTTGATTCCAGGACATTTCAGGTCATTAGGGAACACAGCAGGTCTCCAATGCTCTGCTCGTTGACCTGGTGGCTGAGTGTTTTATCCCATGGGAACTGGAAACCCTCCAAAGAGGGATTGGACCAACTGGCCCACCATTATCAATGGGGAAAATCTTCTCATTGTTTCCAGTCCCTCTGTCCCTGCTCAGCTTTGTGCAGAACAGGGCACAGACCTTCTCCCCAGAGCCTGCCCCAGTCCCACAAGCACCTCTGCCTGCCTAGGACATGGCTGTGCAGTGTTCCTGCCCCGTGTGCATGGGGGTTCCCTCAGCTCCTCGCACTTGCCAGTCCTGGTCCCAGTGAAAGGCAAATCCTACCTCATACATGTTGACCAAGTGCAAGGATTCAATATTTTTTCTCACTGATTGAATGAGTTGCTAATGGTGCCCCAATTATTTAGCAAATTTTCATGGTCTGTAATGCATAAAATAAGCTCAAATTAATTATTTGTATATGAATTTTTAAAAAAATTATCACAAATAAAGGGTGTTTGGCAATCTGCACTGTCAGCTAGCAGACATGACTGCCTTTCCCAGAAGAGCAACTTCTGATACAACTTCTGATGTAGTACAACACAGAACAAGCCTGGCAGTGTGGTATTATTAAGGAGAGACACATGAGGAAAATGGCACTGTGCTGGTAGGTGTGTATGAAGTTATACATACATTTAATCTTTTTATTTCAGTACCTGCAAACATTCAGATAAATTTCCAGGTCCTCCCTCAGAATTCTTCTACCTGCTGAAAATGCCTCCAGCATACATAGTGTCACTCCCTCTGATTCTCAGGAGCTGTGCAGAAATCCAGATAAAAAATGAAAGTATAGCTGGAAAGATAGGGGAGTGGGAAGCTGAGGGGGAGCAAGCTCTTTTTCCTGTTTCTTTTTATTTTTCTTTCTTTTTCTTTTTTTCTCCTTTTTTTTCTTTTTCTCTTTTTTTCTTTTTTTATTATCACAATAAATAAACAGAACAACAATATTTACAAATGCAGAAAGTAGTTATTTTCCATGAGCACAGGAATTAGTGTTATTAGCAGTAGTTTTTATCCATAGCCACTGTTTCTGTGCAACTCCAAACACAGTAAGCCTTGAAATCTGATTGTCTCACTAAACAAGCTTTATTAAGAAACTATAAACCAATTTGCATACTTAAATCTTTTGAATCCAGATGAGATTGTAAACAATGATGACCATTAAGTCCAGGTGCATAACATAACAGAAAGCCTGATGCATTCAATTAAGAGCCAGGTAGGTCAATATACCTTTTCTATAAAAAAAAAAAGAAAAAAAAGTTATAAAAATAGGTAAACAAGTTACATTTCACATGAGGCAAACAGTTTATTGTTCTGGAAAATATATTGTTTCATTATGTGCTAACCTGTGACATGAAGGAACCTCAGGAAACCCCTTGTCAGGAATAAGGCATGGAGAATTTGGCTATAGCTTAGGCTGCAAGTTTACAAGAAAACTTGAGGGAAATTCAGTGCAAATTCTTCATCCCATGGGCAAATATCCAAATAATGTATGACATGTTTGCACTGATAAACTGAACAACACTTTTTCTCTTATAACTTTTTCAATGAGGGATACATTTTATCTGCTTCATTTCCAGGGAAAATAAGTTAATCAACAGTTTGAAAAGAACAAATACAAAATAAAATATAGATACAGAAAATGTTCCTGGGTGGGGAGGGACATTAAACTGCCAGTATTTCAATAAAAAGTCCGTAACACATTTTGGAAGGTGTGGCCATTGAATACTGTATCCATCTGGAAACACAAGGTTTTCTTGAATGAATTTACAAAATCAGATAAATGGAGACACATAAAAAGAGGCAAATATAAATTTTGAAATAGATATTTCTGAAATGTGTCATGCTCCAGGAATAAAATGAAAAATTAAGTTAAATTTTTTGGGAAGACAAACATTTTTTGGAAATTTTTGGGAAGGCATTTATTTTATGCTCAAAATATACAAGACAATACTTTTCCAATGAACTCCAGTTTGTGAGTCCTAAAAATTACCAGCTGAGACCTACAAATGGCCACCAGCACAAGTGTAAAAAACTTTTCTCATTTGTTTTTTGCCACTTGCTTTTAGAGAAAACAAGGAAAATTAAAATGCAATGAAGCATTACATGTAGAAAGATGAGTTTTCTTCATTAGGGGAAAATTGATATTAAGTTTTAAACAGTGAAAATTTTATTACTACAGTTGAATGATAAATAGAAAGGTAGGCAGCTGGTAAGCCACTAAATTGTGATTTTATGAGCTGTGAGTGTGATCCACAGACAGTTTAAATAAACAATCTTTGAAATCAAATCTATGTTTCTTAATTCAAAAGCACATAGAAACATTCTTACTTGTTTTATTTATTCTGTTCAACATACAATTACAACCTATTTAGGAAGAAGTTATTCACAAAAAGGATGGCAAGATACTGGAATTGGCTCCCTAAGAAGGCGGAGGAGCCAATGTCCCTGGAGGTGTTTGAGGAAGTACTGGATGTGGCACTGAGTGCCCCAGCCTTATTGAGGTGATGGTGTTCAGTCCAAATCTGGACTTGAGGTCTTTTCCAACCTAATTGATTCTGTGAGACGTTATTCACTTCTCATCTGAGATATATCCCAAGCTAAAACAACAACAAAAACATTTTCAGAATTGGAGACTAAAGAAGGAGAAAAACGTAATTTTGCAGAGAAAGAGGTGAAACATGGCTGAAGGAGTACTGGTTCCTACTTTATAGACTTCACTTAGTTTTGTAATGCTCATATCAGTAAGGTGAATATTCAAGCTAAAGTAATTGAAATGTTTAGGAATTATGGTGAAAGCTAGAAGACCAAAACAGAGGTTTCAATAAACCTGACAGCTCACTAGATTTGAGATGGGGCAGAGCACTGTGAAATTATATCGTACCGATTTTGTGTTCCAAGTTGTAGAAATTTTTTACACTGCTAAATGTCATAAATTTGTCAATATATCTTTAATTAATATCTGAACAGTACAGCTACCTTCAAGAAAAAAGCAATGCTTTTGAGACTGACAGCTACTGTGCATGGCAGATCAATATTTGATGATGGCCAGCAAGTCTAAAGAGAAACATGCCAGATGGTAGTTAACTTTAAATGTGATTTCTGACATTGTCAAGGTACAGGGTTACCGCTATTGCAATGGACTTCCCTCATTCTTCCATTTATATCCACATGTATGTTCCTTTCCATGTTACAATTTCCTAGCCTCATTTTCTCAGTCCACCTTTCATGTATGCGTATCTACTTGCTTTTGACGTGTTCATGTGTGAAGAACTCTACCAAAAAAATGTAATAAAGGTGAAAAATTCATTGCCAATGACCTATAACAAACACCTGCTATGAACAGTGTTTGATTTACTTGAGTCATGAACTGGTGTCCTTTGTGAATACTGTAAGCAAGTATTTTTAGTGTAAAAATTGACAAAGTGCAGCTGCAACTCTTGTTCATAAATACAATTGATCATCCACTTCAAAATTTTAAGCAAGAACTGAAAATTAAGAAATTATAATTAAAGATAATAAATTTTTTCACACAGTACACAGTTCTGATTCAAACGTTTCTGTAACAGAATGGTTTTGAGAGGAAAAAAATATCCAAATAAGGATTTATATGTCAAATAAGACAGCTAACCAGAATGGAAGTTAATGAAGGAAGTCTCTCTGCTTTCTGCTAATAAATCTGGAACTGACCACTGTCAGAGATGATATCAGACAAGTAAACCCTGAATTACATGATATGGCTCATTACTTAAATCTCTTACTAGTCTCTAAACTGCCATGAAGTGACAAGTACTCTGTCAGCAGGTTGTCATCTCTATTATTTCTGGACTGTGTGTGCTCCTTGGAAAATGCTAGCAAGATCTGGAATGCCACAACACTTAAATATGAGTGATTCTAAATGACAACATACAGAAACCAAAAATGGTGTTAAGAGTGTTAGAACAATAAAGATCTCTCAGATGCATTGTAAAGGCCAGAAATGTCCTGCTTGAGATTACAAAACCAACTTGTAGCTGTCATGCTATAACCTGCCCTGTTTGACTCCTCTTAGAACTGCTAACAGTTTGATAGCAAGCCTGGAACCAGATGAAGCTGGTAGGCGTCATATCAGGCTTTTCCACCTCAGTGAGCAGAATGTCACACACTGAAGCATTTATCTGGGATACTGGAAACTCATTACCCGCTTCTTCTATCCAGAGTAGGTATTGGACCCAATTTTACCAATACTTTGCAGAGTTTCACAACCACATTTGCAGAAAGTTACTCCTGTTTTCCTGTTCTCTGGTCCACTGGATAGTTAATTTTTATTTTCCAGTTCAACAGGTGATATTAAGCAAAGATGATCTGGTGATAAATGTGATTCGTGCTAATTGAATTGTAACTATATTAGCAAAATTGTATTTAGATCAATAGAAGACAATTGTTACAAAGTGAGGGGGGAAATGGATGAGACAGTGCAAAGAACATCTTCCAGATGTTGGGAGTCGAAGAAGATGTTGCAAGGGAGTCAAACAGAGATGTTGGAAGCGAATAGTAGAAGGACGTAGGTCTGATAAGTAGCATCTAGAAATAGAAAGTTTTGACCTTGAAATAGGCCAAAATGGGATTATTCCAAGCATGTGATTTAATTAGAGTCTTGTTATGGAAAACATCTGCTCAGTTACATAGGGAGCATGCACTACCTGCAGGTTACATCTTGGTCATTGAGGAAGACAACGAGCCTTCATCGGAATTAAGACCCTCAAAAGGATGAGAGACCCCCTAACCCACTAGTAGAGCATGCGCCATACAGCATAGTGACATAGATTTCAGGAATAGAAACCAGGAGGAGTTTTCTAGAAACTTCTGTAGCATATAGTATATAAGTAGGATTGTTAGCTTTGATGCTTCGGTACGTGAGGAACGGCAAGTCACTCCCCGTATCCCTGGTTGGGGGGCTCGCCCCTCCCCGGTCGGTTTTGTTTATGCTTTATACGAACCTCAATGATACTAAATTACTTACTGCCAAATTTTGTATATTCCAAAATATATCCACTTTGATTGTATTCATCTCCAATACTTTTAATTGTATTAATTTATAATTGTTACTATTAAAAATTTGCTGCTACATTTAATCTTGTTGCTTAATAAATTGAACGAACAGAACGTCATTCATAACAATCCTAAAACTGTTCCAAAATCAAGTGGACTTCCGAATCTGAACCCTAAACTCCTACACGCCATTAGTCTCCGAAGTATGATCAAGGCGGGAGGAGTTTTTCCTCATTTTTAACTTTCTTATAATTCAGAAAATTCATGCCACATATTTCAATTTTCTCTTCCACCAGATAGTCTTTAAAGTTACATGAAACTGTGGTCTCTATTGCCAAAGCAATTTGGTTTTTTACTTTGAAGCTTCCAACAAAATTTTTCTGGGGGGAGGAGAGGGCTGCTTTGTTTCTTTTCCCTTCACTGTTTTTAACGGTTTGGTTTTTTGGTCTCCAAGTGACAAGACAATGTCAGATAAATTTTAAGGATATTAATCACATTTTCATGCTAAATTATTTAATGCAAAAACTGACTTCATATAATAGAATATCTGTGTTAGTTTCTGTTTTACCTAGCAGTCCAATGGAAAAGTAATTCATACAAATCATTTACTGCTTAAAACTTTTCAATAAAACATGCTAACCTTGTCATACTAAGTGACAGATAGAAATGTCACCATTGTTTGCCTTGGACAAATAATCCATGTACTTTATGTATAATTCATCTAATCTTTAAGAATGTTTAACAATATTGAATTTAGATACATTTCAATACTTTGGTGCATCAAACCCCTTTATCAACTTACATCTGCACCTCATCAATTTAAGTCTGTGACTATATCATTCTAGCTCCATGTAAACCCTCATGGCTTTGGAGGCTGGTTTTTTTTATGGCAGAGAAACACCGACATTATCCAAGTTGTACCATTCTGTATACTCCTTGTGGCCTCCTTGCTACCACTGAACTAGAGAACCCACAACAAACCAAGGCTATACATCCATCACAGTGGCATTTGCTGCAGGGACACCTATCTAGTAGTTTTTTGTCCCAGAGCCATCAGATTCTAAGAAGCGATTGAAACACCACTACAGATAAGATTTAAACCCCCTGGCCAAAATAAGATTCCAATCCCCTCCTAAAACATCCTGCACCTCAAACTTGAAAAAAAAAAATCTGTAAACAAAGTCTCTTGAGCTGCAGGGAGAGGGAAAGATGTTCCATAGTAAAATTCACATATGCACACAGATATGCACGCACGCTGATGTTTGCAGAGTCCTGCTGGCATTACTTAGCCTCAGAAAGGGGAACATGTGGGCCTAGTAGCTTTTAAGATATTTTTGTGAGTACAAGCCCTGTACTCTCCATTTTGCATCAACCCAGAGCCAAAACTTAGGGGACTCTGATATGACAGTATCAGAACATAAGATTTGTGCATGGGCATTTCTATAGTAGAGTGGTTTTTTTTTCTTTCTTGAGACACCCAGTTGCTGTTAAGTAAAGAGGTTGAAGGTTTTATGCGACAAAAGCAGTTAATCATAAACAGGTTTTCTTTTTTGCAGCGCTTAACAAGTTTGCATGATGAATATAACAATCCACAGGTATGCAGAAGCATGGACGCTGGCAAGCAGGGTGGAATCTCTGTTGTGGTAAACAATGCTTTTTCTAAAATTATTTTTCCCTGAATAGCTTTTGAACTTGATGAAACTTGCAACTTCATGATGCTTCTATTCCACTCATGCTAAAACCAAATAAACAAAAGAATGCAAATCTGCAAGGAAGCACTGCCCAGTGTCTTCAGAGATTTTTACTGCTGTTTCCTGGATGGAGAAAATATAGTCCAAACGAATGTATCAAAAGGGTTGTATCTCCAGATACGAGTGTTTAGACATGAGGGACCTGGCACGTGAATTAAGTTCTTAACTCTTACCACCAAACTTTTCAAAATAGCCTGAATTACGTTTTATTTACTAAAGTGCATTCTGCTTCTATGTAAAAGAAAAAAAGAAACAAAACCTAATGTTGCGGTGTGCTAGTTTTAAGTTTATTGTAACTTGATTTTTATCTATAGTTGTAACGGTTTCTTCCTGTGTTTTCCCCCAGAAATGGTCTTCCCCAGGTCTCCCTTTCCCGCCTCTGCCCTTTTGCACCTCCCCAAACCCCTCCCAGTTAAATGTCAATCCTCCCCGGGCCCTCCTAAATACCCAGAATGTTCCCTGTCCTTCTTCCTTAAACCACGCCCCAGTTCTTGTCAATCCGCCCTGGCCCCTCCCTATGTTCTAGTAAGTTCTATGTCAATTGTTAGTTTTTCAGTATGCGATTTGTCACCACTCTATGTACCCCGCCCAGATGTTGTCCCATTGGAAGTTCGGTTTCTTGTCTCCTCCCTGTGTTCCTCCCACCTGTTGCCCCGACTGGATAATGATTTGTACCCTCCCATGGGGGAGGTCCCGTATTTAAGTTGATGTTCACTTGTGTTCCTCGCCTTTTGCGTTTCCCTTCCCTGCTGCCCAGTTCTTTCCTGTGACCCTTCCCTAATAAACTCCGTGGATCCACTAAAGGACCCGCCTGATTCTTTATTGCTCCTGGACATGCGTCTCTCGCTCAGGGCCCCCAAGCCCTAGCCGTACTCCCAGCTGAAGATCATTTGGGGGACGGCCCACTCCTGTCGTGGAGCCCCGCCCTCGTGGGCTAGCTGGGCTGGACAGAGTGACCGGTAGGAGGGCAGGCTGCGTCAACACAACAAAAAAAGCTTTGTTTGGGTTTTTATTTTTTCCCACTCACACACAAAAAGATTACTTCCTTCTGTGAAGCTTGACTCAGGTTTGACACTAATTTCATCCAGAAGTATCTCTGCACCAGAAAATCTCTGTAGTTTTTCAGTTTTCTCAGAGTCAACAGCCCACCTTCTGAAACACTTTTTCTCAGTATTATTATTATATATGTGCCAGTACCAGCAAATGAGTAGAAATGGATGTTTATATGTACAGATGAAGTATGTATATTTCTACCACCACCGAAGGAAAACAAAGAAGCAAATAAAATATAAAAAACTCACTTTTTTTTAAAAAAATGAAAACTTATCAAACTAGTTAAGCAAGTGTTGCAACCTGTCTGAGTGATAAGAAGGAAGAAATAATAGCAAGGATTAATCTCATATGACTCTTCCCTGCACATGTTTCAATCTTCCATTCAGGCATAAATTCACCTGAATCTGAAACACAGATTTAAACTGTTGAAAGATTTCTTACACTTCTATTTTGACATATCTAACAATCAAACAGCAAGAAGATCATTTATAATTGGAAATCAAGGCCCCTGGTTTATCAAGGACCTCAGAATTACATGTATTCCTTAACGCAAGATGGCCAACAAAATAATACAACATGGTTCTGAAACCTTAAATACATAAAGATCAGCAAGATTTCATTTCTCTCTTCCCCCTTCAAAAATTTGCTTTGATTTGTAGCCAGGATACATGGAGGCTGCCAGCAATCCTAATACCTCTGAATTACAGAGCTGCTGTTTGCTGATCTCAGCAAACTCAAAACCAGAAAGTGAAGGTGAAGGAGAGAGAGTGTTTCTGAGTATAAATTCGGATGTGACTCCAAGTATGTATGGCTCATCTGCAGGCATATAAACAGAGATGGAAAATGACTCCTACATTTCACACAAAATCTGATTTTGAGTGATCTTGGATTTCCACCACTCAATGGGCTTTTAAAATTTTTAATTAAAGACTCTACGTATTTCATCCAGAACAAAAATTAACTATTCCAGTTGAGATCATCATACCTGTCTGAACACAATCATATTAAACAACATAACTCTGAGCTGAGTGAACCATTATACTTTCTCACTTAGCAGTCACATCCAAGTTAAAAGATAACAAGTATCTGTATTTATTGTACAATGAAGATCAATAAGATTCAGAAAACTGAATCAGACAACTTTATTAATTTTTTTTTTCACATTAATTTCTATGTCTTTCCTATCATACCTCAAATCCTGAACTGCTCTATTTTTGTCAGTGGTAACACTTTTTTACACAGCAGGTCAATAGCACATAAAGAAGTTTATCTCATTATAAAACGCTAAAACCATTGTCAACATTTCTATTCAGAAAAGATGTTTTGGATGGGATAATTTTTGTTTATAAAGAGATCCTACTGTGGTTCTCTGTCAGAAGAAATCTCAGACCATTCAACAACATTCCTTTGGCAATTTAATAGAGATAGCAAACAATATTAGTAAAAATGTAGTAATAAATTCTGACTGGAATCTAAAGATATAATTATTGTTCCTTGAAATTAGAGTGTCATTCTTACATTAGTTGCAATTATGCTACCTTCAAAAATAAAAGATAACAGCAGATGGACTTTTTTAAAATTAATTTTGATTGTTTCAGTATTAAGTTACTCCTGTTAATATACTGTAATCACTTCATCATTGAAAACTAGTTCTGCCCTACAAAATCATCACATAAAACTTTAACTTACAGAAACTTAGCCTCTGTAATATTAATAACAAAAGCACCAATGGGTATCTGAATCCAATTTAATAACTGGAAAATACTAACTCAAACACAATTGAGTTTTCACTAAGAGTTTTACGAAGGGCTATAAATTAGTAACACGGCAGCCTTGACCACTCACACCTGGCAAGCCTAGCTAGCTCCACTGGCTGCCGGTGTCAAGAGTGGGCTGTCTCCCAGCTTCCGTGAAGCAGGAGTACAGCTAGGGCTCTCCACCCTTATCACAGCCGTCTCCATATCCGAGGGAAAGTAAAGGATCGAGGAGGAGACCTTTCTAGGGTCTGTGAACAGGTTTATCGGAAGGGCAAAGGGNCAATACAACTGAATAACAACCAAATTAAACATAAACTGCAACAAATTAGAACTTAGTTTTTCAGTTCATTTCTTGAAATTTTTGTCAAAACCTCTGCTGGGACTGGCAGAAACAAATTTGAAAGTTGAAGACTTGTTTTCTAACTATAGTGTATAGTTAGCAAGATGTATACATACGGCGTAAGGAATAATTAAGGCCTTAATGTTCTCAGAAAATAATGCTGCCCTGAATTAAAGAAAATAACCTTCTTCTAGGTATTATTGCTCATAACACTTTACCATCTGGACCAGTACAGAATACAGATCTATGTATATCCAGGTAGGAATGTACTTGCTGAGTTATGGGAGAAAGAAACACTATTACACAGATTTTTTTTTTTTTTCTTGTTTTGTCATTCACATTGCTCAGCAGTTTGCTTGGATAAAAGAATAAAAAAATTAGTAAGAATTCCCTTCAAGAAATTAATGAGAAAGGCAAAAAGAAACCAGGAGAAAATAATTATGTTTCTGCATTCACCATTTCTGACAGAACAACTCAGTGGCCCCAAAATTCTCTAGTTTGGAAGGGTGAATATGAGCAATTAATCTGAGGAAAACCCCCTTGTTTTCTCTTTCTCCTGCAACTGGAAATTTTTATAGAGAATCACTGAAAATCAGTGAAATCAGTGAAAAGGAGAAAAAGGACCTGAAATATTTAAAACATGTAGCAAAGAATGATTTCAGAAATGGGTGCTAAGTCCTGGTGGTGGGCCCTCAGTTAAGGCCGTGCTTGATGTCACAAGCATCCTGGAAAATTGAAAAAATGCGCAGTACAAACCATGGCCAACTGTTCACATATACACTTTCTTTAAAAATATAGAAATTTTTACTGAGAGGCAAATCCATTTTTATTATTCACATATATATTAATTTTTTTTTTCCAAGGGTTGCCCAGTTTTTGAGCCTGTTACCAAAATATGTATGTATGGACATTCTTGGCAAGATTTAGCATTTCATCTCAAGGCATTATCAAAATGTTAAATCTAGTTTCTCAGCATGGGAGGGGAACAGGTCAGGGAGAACTATTGCCCTTTATGAGGTCAAATGATAACTCAAAATTCTTCACTGCAGTTGTGTGGTTCTCAATCAGATTAATTTTTAATTCTTTAATTTTGTAAAGGGCAAATCTTAAAAGTATTTTTTCCATCTTCTACAATGTATAAAATTTAAAAAATACCATCACCATCAATCAAACAGCCATAATTACACAAGGGTATGACTTCTGCTCTTGGTTCAAATTCAAATAACTCAATGCTGAGTAAGTAATGGTTCTATAAAAAATGGCTGATATGTACTCTTTCAGTATCTCATTAAAATAACAATAGTCATGATATATTTCTTTTAAAAGGAGCCAAATAATTCACACTTAAAAACCATATATTTATGCAATATATACTTTACATATCCCCAGGTACAACAAGAAAATAAATGCACAGTCATGTCTTAACATCTTTTCAACATATATAGCATATGTTTTTAACATATGTCATTAACAAGAGTCAATGAATTTATTTCAAATCAACATACATATAACTACAGAGTTTGGGCATGGGGTTTTAAAATAGAGAATGGTTTCTGATTAATTTCCTCATATCACCTCTGAAAAACATGCACAGCACAAACAGAAGAGTGAGGGGCAGTCTATTTTCAGCACAGCTGTTGCTGCCTCTATGAGGAACAAATACTTTATCCTGGTTTTTCCAGGGACCTCCTCAGAGCACTACGAGTTATGCTGTCCAAGAACATTGTTTTGGTCTTCCATGGAATTTCTTTCCTTTTTTTTTACTTCTCAAGTGTTGCAGTTCAGCTCAAATTTTAGTGTTCCAGGCTCTTGTTGCCTGTCATAGTGCTAGCCACCCTGTCCAAGACAACTACAGATTTTCCCAGCTAAATTTGGTTACAGTGTCTAATTTTAAAATACATGCAGGGAAAGAAATGTCATTTACAGAGGGTACTGCTTTCTCTCCTTCACATAGAAGCACTAATAATTACACACACACACACACAAACACACACACTCCAACAGTTGGTCATCCTTCAACTGTTCCATAGGAAGTTCACCATTAGCAAGTGCACGAACATAATTAAAGATCTGCATTCTTTCAGTAACAAGGAGAAATTAGTTCTCTTGTCAACCCATTAAGGACTTACTGCAGAATTTCTAAATCCTCTGTGCTCCATCAATGGTGTGTTTTGAAGTTCAAAGTCAAGAAAATTAACAGCCTGACATAAAGGACCTGTCAAGAAAAAAATACCAAACCAGAAAGTTATTTATTCAAACACTAAATAGGCTTAAAATTATTTCTTATACGTCTCCACAGTGATTACACAGTTGGCCCTTCACATGTCACTTTTACATGCTGGCAAACACATTCTACACAGCAAAGGTTATCTACAAAATTTATCAAAGATCAACTCGATCAGTATTTTCAAGATTGATATGTAATGATCTATGATTACGTCCTTAAAATAATTTACTATTTGATTTCCTTTATAATTTATGATCCTTTTCATAATACTTAATTATAAACATCTGTGTAGAAAATTGTATTAGACTAGCCTTTTAAAAGCATTCTAGCTGGCATGGGAACCCAGACTATTTCAACGAAGTTGCACCAGAATTTTTAAGCTATAGGCAGAAAGGAAAGTCCTAGGGAGAGTTTAACTCTTCAGATGGTTTCAGAAAATAAAATATTGAGATATTTGTTAAGAATCTTTTTCTGAAATAATTTACCCAGCTTATTTTTCAAAGAATATGTTGGGGTTTTTTTCCTTTATTTTAAAAATACTCAGGTCTGCTAGTCTACACACTGGCAAATAAACAGGTTCTCTAAAATCACTTTTAATGGATTGGAAAGGGTCTACATTTGGACATTTATGAAATAAAATTAATTATTTGGTTTGGACCAAAAAGAAAAAGTATTCTCACTGGTTTTATATCTTTATATATCTAATCAGTGCTTAATTCAGAAATCAAAACTTCAAAAACTTCAGATAGATAGGAGAAAAAGTGTCTTACTCAAGTTATTCTGATGAGCTGCCTTCAGAGAACTCTGTAAAATGAGCGTGTTCCTCATACTAGTTTCAAGTGTTTTCATTTACAAAGAAAAAATTTCTACAGGCAACATGAGATGCTAAAGAATTTTGAATCCTTGGCGTAAATGATAAAAATTGATTGAGCATGGAGAATAAATTTTCTGTTTGGTTAATGGTTATATTCCATACTGAAAGGATACTGTATCCTTGCATCTTACTTGTAAGTCTTTCTGTAAGAGGCATGCTTTTAGCTTGATGCTAAAAAACTCTTGATCCTCACGTACAAGATACACCGATGTATGAGTTCAGTATTGGAAATCAGGGATCTTAGTGTTTGTTTGGTTTTTTTTAGATTGTGTATTTTTATAAAATACATGACTGAGGGGGAAATAGACTGAAATTGATAGAAAAACCACAACAATTAAATTTATTTAAGAATGTGGTGAAAATATGTGAAGAAAATTGAGAGTAATTAGCCACAGTTCTAATAGAAGTTATTGGTTTTGCATTTTAAGGGTTATAACAAGAAAGGAGAAACTTACAGATCCAATCTGATGGACTTTGTTTCATTTCAATTCAGCTAAGCTAGCTATAAAGCTTGAGAGTTTGAGTTTCAGGAAATTTCCTCAGTGCATCCTGAATTACTCAGCTTGCCTTATCTAAAATTTGTGAAAACAGGGCACTGGGGGAAGTCTCATATAGAGAAAAATCTTACACTTAAAAATAAAAATGTCTTTAATTTTTTCAAGTATAGAGACTTATATACTTGAAAGGGACGAAGGGGTGACCAACAAAACAATAAAAATAAGGTTGGTAATTTTGGGTGGTTGAGAACTATGATCTCTGAATCCCGACGCAGTAAAAGCTTGCTTGGAAACAGAATAATACATACAGATGTCATATTTGCTTAATGTCCTCAACACACCTTTCAAAAGTATGTTCCTTTTGTTTCCACAAAAATAAACAAACAAGATAACTTTATAGGACTGAATGTCACAAAGATTCTATTCTGCAAAAATGAAGTTCAGATTTTAATTGATATTACTGCCTTTCAGGGATTGCAAGATTAGAATTTTAGCCATGGTGAAGTTAACCTTTTCATAAAATTCTAATTTAACACTGCAGTGAAATCCTCATGGTTAACAAGACCATAAACCTTCAACGTCTAAGAATTTTTCTGCAGCCTATGCCTTTGTCAGCATTCCACCCAGCAGTCTACGTTTTCTACATCAAGATTTATGTGAGTGAGAGAAGATTCATAAGATAGCACAAAATGCTGCACAAAGGCCACTTTTTTTAAAAAATATTTTTATCTACATACAGTTGATTAAACACACACAAAAGTAAAAAAAAAGAAACAAAAAAATCACCCAAAAAATTAATTTAGAATCTTAAATATAAGCTATAGAAGTTCTCAGTGAAAAAAATTACTAGTACAATCAAATAATAAAATCCTTGCTTGTAACAAACTTTAATTTTGCATTATAGGTTTGGGTTTTTTTAGATAAACATACTTCTAAAGGCTATGTAAAAATATTATATTCATACCACTCCAGGCATGGATATGAAACCATTTAGAAAAATCTTACAGGGCATCAAGTGTGATTTGTGGTATAAGTTTCCTTAGGACTGGACATTTAAAAGACAGAAAATTAAATGCATGAATAGTCATGGGTTTACTAGTCCTAATTCCAGAATTTATTTTTTTTAAATTCTTAAATAAGATATGCTGTAAAGCCAATCCAAATTAGAGAAATGAGATGATGTTCAAAATCACCTCACATAACCAGACTCAACCTTGTTAGATTGATTTTTAGCTACTATACATCTCTATCCCGTTGATGCTAATCTGGTACCTGGTAGAGTTTACAAAAATTTAAAATGTCACCATGACATTATATCTATGCCACTGCTTGGTGATGTTGTTGCTTTGAGACTAATTTGAATCTGGAAACCATCATCATGAAAAGAGTTTCTCAATAATATCCCTGGCCTGATACCTCACATGCAAGGTACTGAAAATCAAAAAAGTTATAAGTGTGTTGGAAATTCACATTTAACTGATAGACTTTTTGCAAATAATAATATTTCCATGAAGGCCAGATGAATCACCAACCCATGATCACTGTAATTCTGAGATGTCTGCTTGGCTCAGCAGTTTTATTGCGCAGATCAATTTTGCATTACCTCCTTCTGGCTGTGAGTGCCTGCAAGTGCTCATAGAGGGAGGTCATAAAACATTTATAAGCCTAAGAATGTAAATTGCAGGAAAGAGTGAATCCTCAATCTGTGGACAGACGTTTCAAAGACAAGTCTGTGGTAATCATTTGCCCCATTCTAAACTGTATAAAATTTTAATTTTAATTTTCTTTACACAGAATTTATCTTGATTAGTATTTGGGATTCTAAAGTGTAACTGTAATTTATAATTTACTGTAAATAATGTACACTGAAAAGAATATGCAATAATTTGCTTACTAATAATATTCCATGTACTGAAAAAGGCAGGAAAATAGACAAGGTTTCAGTTCTTTTCTACATGACAAAGCCAACAGATAATTAAAGAAGAAAAAATAGAAAGATTAGACTGACAAAAGAGTGTATAGTAGAACTCTGCAACACAAGGGCTGGTGTATTTCAGATTAAATAGGAACAAAAAATGGTTTACTTATTTTTATTTTATGTTACAAAGTTCATATTGAGTGCTAAAAATGTCCAACTTCTCCCTCAACATTTTGTCATTAAATAAGAAAATCTTTTAGTTAAACATGATATAGTCATTGATCTCCTAATTAAGAAGTCCACTTGAGGCCTTTGACCTCACAGCATGAACACTCAATCCTTTCTGAAAGTCTACAGTATAAAAATAAAACAAAGATTTCAAGTCTTGAAACATGCAGTAATTCAGTAATAAGAAACCCACAGAATTCTCTGACTCTTTTGTGTATGGATATCTTCCATGAATTTTGGAATGGGTTTGCAAATATAATAAAAGGGATAAATTTGGCCAGATAGAGAGGATCATTCCTCCTGGCAATCATTAAAAATGGGTGTGACCTCTGTCACAAATCAGTGCTGAAACTACTCTATTAAGAAATGAGAACCAAGGAGAAAATAAACCATTAAATAATCATACAAATTCTTTGTCTAACCATAATGACCCAGCTGGTTGTAGGTACTGTCCACAACACACAAGTCTGTTGGGAAGAAACTATGACATAAGGAAGGTAAAAAAGTCAATAGTGCTGACAAATTAAATCAGGAGAACATCAAATGCAATATACATCTTTATTCGTGGCAGAGGACTGAAATACACATACATGAGAAAACTGAGTAGTCTGTCCTACTGAACTCATGCTTCAACCTCTTCTCCCCCAAATGTTAAAAAAAAAGCTAAGCTATTAATTAAAAAACTAGAAAACTGCTAGTTTTGAATCTAATTTTAATTAAATAACTAAGCAGCAGGTGGGTATTCTATGCATATATACATGGGTTTAGGCATATATATACATATTTTTATACATATATACATGGGGATGATTTTTAGAAGCCTTTGGTGCTACAGAATCACACAGAAGTTGAACTTAGAAGGGACCTTTTGAGATGTTTTTTTATACAACTCGTACACCTTTTTTTGCACACCCAGTTGCAACTGAATTTCCTTCTTCATCAATACCTAAGCTGTTCCTTTCAATCCACCTCATGCAAAGCAAGCAGTGCATTCCTACAATCAAGTGCACAGAATCCAAGACAAAAAGAACCAGCAACTTGCTGAGTTCAGTTACAGTGACATTTATTAAGCTCTGAAAGTCTCATCTGAGTGTCAGTGAATGTCATATGCTGATTTTACAATATTTACTTCTTATATACTTCATAGGTAGGAATGACATTTATGTGTCTTGCCTTTCTATGATACAGAAAATTGAAATTAATATCTGAAATGTCTCACTTTTTTTTTCCACAACTTAGCAATAAAATTCGGGACCTTTAACCAGTGCTTGAGTTTGGCCTTAGAAATTACAAATTAAACCTTGAATATCTATGCAGGGCAGGTACTGGAAGTATATGCAAATGCATAAATGTAGGGTATAAAACATACAGTTTCTCTCCTTACCAATACCAAGGATTTTTGTTTTCTTTCAAATTTGGAAGCCATTAAGTCTTATCTGCATAATAGGGATAAAAGCTACTTGATAGGGTGCTTGATAACAGGTTCCATTCTTCTATCCCTGGTGATGCAAATAACAGTTACACACTTTTCTTCCTCTGTCACCTCCAGCCTTCTTTGTGAGTTACCATCTCCAGTGCAGCTCTTTACTTCTCATCCCAATCTGCTTCTCACTTTTGCTCAGTGCTACACGGTACTTGGAGTCTTTCCTTGCCTCCAAACTTTTGATTTCAGTACCTGTTCTTGCTAAGATCTTCCCAAGGACTCATCAGTTACTTGACTTTCTGTTATCTTTGGATTCTGTTATCTCCTATGGCAGCAAAATAAACATAACACCAGAAGCAAAAGTTTTCTTCAGCCCTTTTCAACCCCAAGATGAAATACTTACAGAACAACCCATCTTTGACATCACAAAATTAAATGCTACATTCTAAAATTAAAATCTTCATGAATCACATGGAAACTATGGGTTTGGTTTTTTTGGGTGGTTGGTGGGTTGGTTGGTTGGTTGGTCCGAGAGAAGTACATAATCTAAAACTAAATATCCACAAAATTATACAAAGCTTATAAAGGGTAGTTCAAAAGTTAAGTCTGCTATTTGAGGCAATGTGGTTATCTAAACCTCCTTAACAATATTGAGTAATATATGACAGATCATAATTTTCAGCAAGAAGAGAGATGCACTCAACAAAAGTCTGTCAGTTAACTTTTAGAACTTTTTAAAGCTAAAATATTGCTTTTTTCTGATTTTTTTTCTGATGAGGTCAGAAAAATAAGGGTGAGGAAGTAATACACTATTTTTGCAGAAAAATCTGGAACAAATAAATGAGTGCAGTTTTCACACTTCTGCATTCTGATCCTGAACACCAGATTCTACATCAAAAAAAATATATATATTCCTTTAGCATTAGTAATGGTACTGCCTGCAAGTGCAGATTTTTGTCCACCATAACACATCATTCAGATTCTGTACTCATGTTTGTACTCATGTGAAAGCTACAGTTAATGTCAAGCGTTCAAGATTATCAATCATTTCTACAACCAACACCAAGGGATTGTTCCACATTTAAGTGCGTCCCCCACTTCTCTTCACTGGGAAGTGCAGGCAGGGTTTTTTGATCCCTCCAGATTATTTCCACACTTTCTCAAAAATTAGACCTTGGAAGCAAGGCAATGTCTGCTTATAACTAACTCAACAACAACATTGTGTTTTAGTGCTTTGAGATGAATCATGAAGTGCCTGTAACTGTGAGAATCAGGGCAGAATATTTCAGAAAAACTTTGCTAAGTCCAGAGGTGTGACAATTTTAGTTCCAGACAGTTTTGCTCCAAGAAAATCATGAATGATAATTTAGTACACTATTTTTAGGATTACTTTGGTCAAGTCAAGTCTTATGCTAGTATTTCTTCATTCTTGGTGCCAGTTATGATATTCTAGCAAATATTCTAGCAAAGGTGGAGTTAGAGTATTATATATTTGTAGCCTTTGTATCATCGAACATCTTACATGGGGCTAAGGTAGAAAAGAAATGCACAGGTCTTGGAACAGAAGCTAATTTTTAAAATTTCAGATTCTGAGATGAACTTTCCGAGAACCTTGGCAACTTCACAGGTACTGTCTGTTTATTGATCTTACTAATACAGGTATATTAGCATTAACACTACTGTAATTCACACAAGATGTGTCATGTTACTATGGAATTTCACATGATAACATACAAATAGCATTTGGCTGTGAACTACAAGTGCATGCCCATAGTCTTTGGTAGTTCAGTAGGGAAACAAAAGTAGAAAGGATGAATGATGACTCATGAAGCTACTGTTTCAATAATTGGAACAAGCTGATGGGAGGCATATTTTGATGAGGGAGGAGACATGAAGGCCTGGTGGAGGAGCAGAAGTATCTTCCCACAAAATTCAACCTTTTATATTTGCTAGACAAAGCTGAATTAACCCAGTCTTGCTCCCATTAGAAATTACCAGAGAACCTCTAGTCAAATATGATGCTTTCTGGGGAGAAGTAAAAGACATTGAAAAAATATTTTATAAACAGTAGCAATGAATTGGTAAATAAGTTGAAACCTAAATAAGATTTCACTGTCATTGCTTACACTGTATTTTAACTTGCTCATAATTACTGCAGAATGAAAATATAATGACACGTGGTTTTTAAGAACATCGTATTACATTTTTCCCTTCCTTTGTTTTATTTGTTTTAATTTTAATATTTCTGAAAAACTCTTACCTGATATGAATTTGTCTCCATTTTGCCTTGTTGGTTCATGTTTATTATATAGAAGGATTTCTGTTAAGTCTCATCCTTTTTTTTTTTTCAACCAAAATGCATGATAATGATGCAATATCAAACACCTGTTTTGGGGAAATCTACAAGTAGCACTAAATGGAAGAACAGCTTTTGCTTTTTCTTTAACTATCCACAAGTAAATGGGTTCCCTGTCTTCCATTTAGTCGGATATTTCCTTATTTTGTATTGTGCTCTTTTTCATGTGTTTATCTTTCCTGAAGACTCATGCATGCATTTTTTTGATTGTCTGGCTGAGTCTGTCTTATTCAGTATTTTGTGACATAAAATGTTAGCTTATAGAAACAAATACCATGAGATACCATAGAGACAACAATAACAAAAGTTACTTCTTAAACAGGTAATAAGAAAACTCCAAACTCTAATTTGTGTTTCATTTAAATGTATTCCCTGTAGGGTAAACAAGATAATTATAGATTCTCCTCTTGAAGCCTCTTTCACATCTTCCTGTCTCCAAATTTCTTGTTTACTCTTCTGAACCAGGAAATACGTGAAGTGAACAGTAAAATCATATGATCTGTGGACTCCTTTAACATGGCTTCCTTATCTCTAAGTAAAATAAAACTATATTTAGCATTCTATAAACAGGNGCTTCAAGAAAGGTGGGAGGAATTAGCTTCCCCAGACATTCATTGCAGTTTCATCCAGAAACACTACTGAAATGACAATGGTTATACAATTCTTGAGTTATCTGTTCTGTGGATGATGCACACTGCGCTACAGCCAACAAGCATAAAGGTATCAGTGTAAGCTCAAAAAGAAATTAATTCTCTGCAGTGCAAGTTGTGCAGGCATGGAGACTTTAAACACAAAAGGCGAGGAGAGCAGGAATTTAGCCCTTAATGATTTTAGCTAGCAACTGCAACGGTGCTTTAGTGAAAAGGTCAAAAGTCTATTTAGCAAAAAGAGATAAAATCCACTCTATATATAGCAATTATTTTCTCACTTAGGTTTTTTTATATAATGTTCAGTATCCCTTGCAAACATGCTACTTTTTCATAGGTAATGGATTCCATTCTGCCTTCCTCACATTTCATTGCGGGTCTTGTCAGTAGCCCAAGCAAAGAAAAACCCAGTCCGCATCTGACACTGCACACCTGGGGTTGTTTTACTTGGGATTCATTAAATATTATACTGGAGTAGATCTTCTTACCCATTAAAAAGGTTATATACATCTCATGACAGCTTCTGCATCTTGTTCTGCACCATAACAGAAAATAAGCCAATTTCTTTTGTCTTTCCAACCTTATTTCTAGGAACCTGAGCTACAGTGATAGTGTCTCCTATCATGTGTATGATTTAGCATAATTGTACATGAAAAGTTTTTGCTTCTTAAGACAACTCTGTACCAATTCTCAAATAGCCTTACTTTGTGCTAAAATATATTAAAAAGCACATAAAAACAGAGAAAAGATAGCAATGTAAATGAACCATCCTGCATTTCTTATACATGAAAAATGTCATGTGATCTATTTTAAGTAAATAGAGCATTTTACTAGATAAGCTGGAGAATGATACCTGGATACATGTTAAATTTGTGTGACTAGTCTGTACATATTTTTCTGTGTGAAATTTGGAGTGTTAATTTAGTCATTTTGTTTTTGTTTAAAGACTTCTTGTTTTATTTTGCGATTGTATTTTTTCTTTATTTTTTTCTTCTTTTTTTGGTTGGGTTTTATATTTTTGACGATTTTGAGGGTTAATGTATTTTAATCTGGTTTGAAATTTAAGATAGGTTAGTTGTTATTGTTTACAGTGAGAATGTCTTTTTTAAAGTCATAAGAATTNTCATCCAGAAACACTACTGAAATGACAATGGTTATACAATTCTTGAGTTATCTGTTCTGTGGATGATGCACACTGCGCTACAGCCAACAAGCATAAAGGTATCAGTGTAAGCTCAAAAAGAAATTAATTCTCTGCAGTGCAAGTTGTGCAGGCATGGAGACTTTAAACACAAAAGGCGAGGAGAGCAGGAATTTAGCCCTTAATGATTTTAGCTAGCAACTGCAACGGTGCTTTAGTGAAAAGGTCAAAAGTCTATTTAGCAAAAAGAGATAAAATCCACTCTATATATAGCAATTATTTTCTCACTTAGGTTTTTTTATATAATGTTCAGTATCCCTTGCAAACATGCTACTTTTTCATAGGTAATGGATTCCATTCTGCCTTCCTCACATTTCATTGCGGGTCTTGTCAGTAGCCCAAGCAAAGAAAAACCCAGTCCGCATCTGACACTGCACACCTGGGGTTGTTTTACTTGGGATTCATTAAATATTATACTGGAGTAGATCTTCTTACCCATTAAAAAGGTTATATACATCTCATGACAGCTTCTGCATCTTGTTCTGCACCATAACAGAAAATAAGCCAATTTCTTTTGTCTTTCCAACCTTATTTCTAGGAACCTGAGCTACAGTGATAGTGTCTCCTATCATGTGTATGATTTAGCATAATTGTACATGAAAAGTTTTTGCTTCTTAAGACAACTCTGTACCAATTCTCAAATAGCCTTACTTTGTGCTAAAATATATTAAAAAGCACATAAAAACAGAGAAAAGATAGCAATGTAAATGAACCATCCTGCATTTCTTATACATGAAAAATGTCATGTGATCTATTTTAAGTAAATAGAGCATTTTACTAGATAAGCTGGAGAATGATACCTGGATACATGTTAAATTTGTGTGACTAGTCTGTACATATTTTTCTGTGTGAAATTTGGAGTGTTAATTTAGTCATTTTGTTTTTGTTTAAAGACTTCTTGTTTTATTTTGCGATTGTATTTTTTCTTTATTTTTTTCTTCTTTTTTTGGTTGGGTTTTATATTTTTGACGATTTTGAGGGTTAATGTATTTTAATCTGGTTTGAAATTTAAGATAGGTTAGTTGTTATTGTTTACAGTGAGAATGTCTTTTTTAAAGTCATAAGAATTTTTTTTTTCACTCTAATCACTAGTGATGCCAAAGTTTTGTGACCTGTGTTTTTGTTCAAGGTGTCATTACTATTCATTCTCCCTCCCCAGCTAATGCAATTCAATTTTATTCAAAGTCAGTTTGTCTGAGAAAAAGTTGAGAAAGTTGAGAAAGAGTTTCGTAATAAAAAATTTTACAAGTTTTTCAGTAAGAGTGCTAAATTTTGAGCAGGGGCTAGAAGTTGCAGCTCTGCTTTGAAAGATTTTTTTTTTTTCAGAAAAGGAAAATTGATATTTCTTTTAAAATTTGTTAATGCAAAGATACAAAACTTGCAGGAAAATTGACATTTCTTTTAAAATTTGTTAATGCAAAGATACAAAACTTTCTTTCTGTTTTGGTACATGTGGTAGCTTCAGACATGGACTTACAATAAGGAAAGGTGTCACTTTTACTCTTGGTTTATCTTATTAGACATAGACATATATTGAAAGAAAGAGAACAGCTCAATTTGAATAAAAGCAAAAAAGGCTGCTCTGGAAAGACTAAAAAAATTACTAGGAGCCTAGGAACTCCAGGGAGAAGGACTATCAGGAGGAATGGATAACACCTGACAACAGAGGAAAAAGAGGCCTGAGTTGATGAGGCTAGAAGGAAAGGAAGCTGCAAGGAAGAGATGTCACCAAGCTGTCCATACAAGTTTTGGTACCAGACTGACTATGGTTGGTACCCCTTTCCTAACATAATTCCTTACAGAAGCAACAAAAATACAGAAGAAGCAGACTGAAATAAGATATATCAGTTCTTGCATCTAATTCCCTTAAAAATTGATATTTAGGCAGAAGGCATTGTATACGGGCTTCTGAAATCTTTTGATTCTGAGGAAGTTACTACATCGGTACTGTAGAGATGGATTTGAGACTAATTGGGAATAATGGAGTAGCAATTGCAAAATCCAATTAAAAAGTATCCCTCTTCCATCCACTCAACGACCTGTTAAGGTTTGTTTTATTGGTGGCATCTCCTAACTTGCGCTACCTAGCATCCAACAGCCCTGTTAAGAGCTGACTCAAAGAAGGAACAAACAACAACTCCATATCCGTACATTTGTTGGTAGAGGAATCAGCAAAAGGAAATGCATTTAAAAGATTAAGAGGAAGGCAGATACTCTGCAGGATATGCTTACAGGGTGTCAGTACATGTTCCAGTGAGATACTGGGCTGTCTCCATGTCACTCACTTCATCCTCAACTTGTCAAACTGAATTCAAAGGTGAAAATGTTGTCAGTAGACTTAGTGTAGATTCACCTGGGCAGCAACAGTTGAAGGGGAGGAAGAAATATTTAAAAACTCAATCTGTCACATCTTGGTTTTTTATTAGATCTCTTGTTTACAACACCAATGTCTGCTTTCTCCAGATACATAGAATCACACACTCATAAAAACACTAAGGCCGGAAAAGATCAAGTCCAACCATTAACCCAGCGCCTCCATGGTCACCACAACAACATCACATCCCCATATTCCACATTCATATTCCTTTTGAACAATTCCAGGGATATGATTTCACCACTTACCTGAGCAACCTATCGCAATGCCTGACCAGTCTTTCAGTGCAGAAATAATTTCCAATATCCAATCTACATCTCTTCTAACACAACTTGAGGCCATTTTCACTTGTTCTGTTTCCTTTCTGGTAGTTGATGAGGTAGTAGAATGATGAGGTCTCCCCTGAGGCATTTTTCCAGGCTAAATAACCCCAGTTTCCCTAACTGGTCCTCACCACAGTTGTGCTCCAGACCCTTCACCAGCTCTGTTGCCCTTCTCTGGACACACTCCAGCACCTCAATATTTCCTTGCAATGAGGGGGGTAGAACTGAACACAGAAGTTGAGATGCAACCTCACCAATACTGACCACATCATGTCTGATAGAGGCCAAGATACCATTGGCCTTCTCAGCCGCCTGGTAGCCAGCATACCTGAAGACAAGGCATGTGATTTTGTCTTCCTTTTCATCTTCTGAAAATATTTGATACCTAGAGTCATATAAAAATATAATCCAGCATCCAGAAATATGGCCCTAGAAAGCATGTTCTAAAGTGCAAAATTTACAATCTTGTTTTAATCTTAATTGAACCTTCATATTTCAGTATTCTGTTTGAAATAAAATCTTACTTTTGCCTATTTTATGTTTTTCTGTCAAGCTTTTAATTTCTTTCCTTTCTTCTAATGTCCAAGTTTCCCCAGTGCATAAGTAGCAACCTCTGGTACTAGTGTATGCCATACAAGTACCAAAAATTTGATTGTTTTAAAATTATTTTGGTCCAAATCTGGTACTTTTTTTCTGTAGTATTGTCTGACAAAATTTTTTAAAATGGATTAAGTACAGTCACATTCAAGAATCTGGAACTTCAGCAGCTGTGGAGGTTTGCTTCAATGTTCCTATTTCGTCACCTCATGTTTTTTTCTAGACTGGCAGGTCTTCACCTCTGTCTTTCATTTTTCTTAATTTATCAGCTTTCTAGGTTAATGTTGTACTCTAGTTTACACATTATTCTCCTATAGCATGATGATCCAAACCCATTCTCAGAAGTTACAGTTAGATTGCAGAGCAGCAGAGATGCCTTACTGCCTTAGCTAAGGGCCAACAGTTTGCATCTCCATAATCTTGAACCAGGCTGCTATTGGCATGTGTATTTCAGTTTTTCCACATTTCTTTCCATGAAATGCAGACACCATTAATTCTCATTCCTAAGCCATTTAATAAGTAAATAGGCAATCCTTAATTCTAGAGGCTGGACCAGCATACCCTATACTTTTGCCATTAAAAGTTTGACAGATGCTGTTTTCTGCTACAGGGTTTGATGGTGTATCAGTCTATAAATGTGTGTAGCTTGAAAGAAAAAACAGCGTTTGTAGCATGTTTATAGTTTCAACAAATGTTGAATGAACTCAGCCAGCAACTGAGCCAGAGTGTGGACTGCAACACTTTTCAAGAACATTGCAAACCACTGTAACTGTCAATTCTAAACAGAAAACTGGCATCAACAGCCCTGATGGGCTTTTCGCGTCTTCTGATGTATTTAAGGAAATACAGAAAATTGATGTAAGTCAGAAACACAGCTAGGAATGAGAAATGGTTACAGAAGCTTTTTGATATGTAGGACTGATGTTTCTCCAGAAGCTTGACTTCTTTAACTCACTTTTTGCAAGCACAAATGGATGCGCCTATGACATTCTTCCTGAGTCTATCAGCATAAAATTTTGTAGTGAAACTTTCAGTCCTTAAATATATATTGACAGTCTTTGACATGTCTTAGTCTACCCTTATTTTTGATGCACTACTCAGGACTTGCTGGCTCTTCACCACAGTTCCACTGCCAGCTCCTTAGTTTAGCTCTCAGCTGAGTTACAACAAAGGCAGAGAGTTAAAGCTTCCAAATCATTGATTAATTTCCACCTTCATCTAGCTCACATTTTTCTTCATCTTTTGTTGGTTTTTTTGTTTTTTTTTTAATAAAATAACAACAAATTACTTTTGAGGTATTTTTTAGCTTTTTCTTTTTAAAAAACTACGATTGCTCTTTATGGCAAAGACTATAATTAATAGCTATGCAACATAGTTCCTTTTACTGCTCAGCAGTAAAAGCAAGATTTATTCAAATTATAAGATACATGCAAGTAATTCAGGTCAGTATGAAACCTCCAAAGGCACAGTTAATTTCAGCTGTTCCTACTGAGCTGTCAGTACATCTTACCCCAAATGGAGGACATTTATCCCACTGTGCTCCTAGCAGGACATACACATTCCTCAGATGCTTCATTCCTTGCTTCTTTAAAAGGCAACTGTCATCATAAATACTGGGCAACCTCAGCTCTTCTGGGAGGTGAGTTTTCTTGACCAGGAAGGTACAGTAAAGATAAAATTAACATCTGTTTTCTTTTCATATATAGTGTATTAAAAGAGTAAAGTTTCTTCCCCACAAATAAACCGTGTGGACTGTCAGAGTGTTGTCAGTAGGAAATTGGTTGGACTTGGCATGTAGGAGCAGGCTAAAACAACACTTCATTTTTTTGATAATTTCATCATGGTTCTATTTTTGCAATATAATACAGTTCTTTTAAAGCAACAAATAAACAAAAACAACAACAAAACAAAACCACAACAAAAAATGAAAACAAAACCAAACCAAAATAACCACCAAGACTCCCCCACAGGAGAAAAAAAAAAAAAAAGCCGAAACAAAGCAAACCCCAAAAACCAACCAACCAACCAAATCACAAAACAAAACAAATAAACAAGGAAGAAAACCCCAACCTGTCAGGGAAAAATTTTGAGTTGTGATATATCACAAATATCTGCATTTATTACATACTGATAAGGTATTCCTCAGAAAAGCATAAGCCCTCTAGAAACCACTGAAAATAGGTGACTTGTGGCCCTAATATCAATAAATATATATACTTTGAGACTGTTGCACACAGAAGAATTAGTACAGTCTGTGAACATGAAAGTAGAAAGATTAAATAACTAAATATCTAATACAGATAATTTAACAGGAAAGAAGTTTCTCTTTTTTAAGCAACCCAATTTAAAATACTATTGATGTGGGAAATTATGATCACTAGTAAAAAGAGGCATCCATCTATGTGAAGTGCAGCAACAGGAGAAGAAATCTACCACCTGTCAAATATTTAGCAGATGAGTAAGGTATTTTAAAATAATGTATTTTATAAATTATAAATAAGGATTAATAATCATTCTCTAATTCATGGCTAATTATTTTCTTCACAAATCTGCTCTCTTCCTTTGCCTCATTATATTCAAGAATTCTGGTGTCCTTCATAACTCAAAGATTTTGCAAATTAGGTATCACTTCTTATTTCAATTCTCCCTTATACAACTTTTAATCCAAATATTTTCTTTTAAAATACTCTATATATATACTCCGTGTATATTTAAATCAAGTCTAAATTTATTTATGGGAAATTATTCTGACTGTGTCCCCACCTTAATGCCAAAGCTTACACACCTGGACACCATTCCCAACAGCACAGTGAAGATATTGCCAGAAGGTCAGAGCACGCTGATCAGGGGATCAGCACCTGGAGTGCTGTGTCTTGTTCTGGGCCCCCCAGTGCAGGGCAGGTACGTGCTCACCAGAGCTGCTGCAGTGAAGGGCTGCAAAGATGAGGAAGGGACTGCAGCTTCTCTCGTGTGTGGAGAGGCTGAGGGAGCTGGGGCTCCTCTGGCTGGAGAAGGAAACACTCTGGGATTTTATCCATCTGTGGAAATACTTGATGGGGAGGAGTAAAGAAGATGAAGTAAATGTAGTGGCCAATGACAGGACCACGAGCAGTAGACATATATTGAAACACAGGAAATTGCATTTAAACATAAGGAAAGTATTTTTACCAAAAGGATGGTGAAATACTGGAAGAGGCTATCCACAGAGGGTGTGGAATCTACATCTTTGAAGCTATTCAAAAACCCTTTGAAGCATCGCAGAAACATCGCAGAATATTCTCAGTACAAAGGGACCTATAGGGATCATCAAGTCCAACTCTTAAGTGAAAGGCCCATATAGGGATTGATCCATGACCCATGACCCATGACCAGGGTGTAACCCAATTGCAAACAGCCATCAAATCTACCTGATTCTCCTTGGTTGGAGGAGGGGATCAGAGAATAGGGCAATGCCATCTGCGGGGTACCATCCTGGCCTTTGTAATGATTTGTTTCAGTGAAAGCAACATCTAAAACTATCCCCTAGGAAATGAACAAAAAGACCAGGAAGAGGACAGGATACCTTGTTTCTAGACACAAGAGTTTGTACAAGCTTTAGCTGATTTGCTTTAGTCATCTAAGCATTTGATGTAACAATAGTTGGAGGGCCCAGGCTTAATAGCAGTAGTTTCTTCGTACTGATGAATATATTAATTTTTATATTCCTGACCTTTTTATACATTTATCTAGTAGAAAAATCAGCACAAATATTTACAGTGGCTGGAAAGTAATAAATCTAATGCCTACTTCTAAAATATGTTTGCTTGGATTTAGTGCACATAAGTGATAAGGAAATCATGACAGTCAGGTCAAAACTAAAGGACCCATTGTTTCCACCACAAGCACCACAAACTTGAGTATGATGAGTACTTGGGAACTTTAGATGAGACAAACTGGAAGCAAGCCCTTGAAAAAATCAGTCAGAAAATTAAATTCACCTAAGCTTCTACTGGAGGTAATGGGAGTCAGAACTGAAAAATGAGGTAGTTATAACTATCAGATAAAGCCTTCAAGGCTAATTATCAGGCAGAACCTGAAGGTGTAGAGAATCTCATATATAATGCCTGTAGGCAAACATAAATATTGTCAGCAACTTTTCGTTTATGGGTAGAGTTAAGATGCATACATTATGGCAATGTGCTTTGCTTTTGAGTATTATATGTGACATTTCAGATAAACATAGCTTTGAGTTAGGAGAGGCTGTTAATTGTATATCATCATCCTTGAATTTACGCAATTTATATTCTATACATTATAGGGCAAAACCAAATAATTTCATATAATTTCTTTTTCTCATCTCTCATCAAAATAATTGTGTTCATTTTTCCCTTATATCTTCCGTTATAAATTCTGCATTATGACTGTTAGGATTTCTCCATATCACACTTTTTCCACACTAAAACATGGGCATCACACATCTGTCTTTCTATCTCCTCTTCCTTTGCCTGTGTTGCAGCTCTAGCCTCCAACATTTCTTATCCTTCTTCACATATCGTCCACTCCCACCAACTGAACTGCTGTTGAAGGCAGTATTCATTTCTATCCCATTTGGATTTTCCTGGAGAGTGAAAGAGAAGTGTGTGAGGAAAGATATTTCTTTATCCTTTCTCTTGTCCCCTGGGAAGAATTACTATAAATATCTTCTTTGCTTCCATATTGAAATAAAAGTTAATAATTTTGACAACCCTGCAGAGCACAGAGAGGGGACTGTTCCAAACTACACAGTAACCCCTTCCACTTTTTACCTGGCATCCTCTTGCTCTCAACTTTCAGTGCTCCACTGCTTGAAATTGGACCTAATGCAGCAAATGATAAAATAAAATGGGAGAAAGAAAAAAAAAATCTTTGGATGCCTTCCATATCTCTTCTTCGACCAATTCAGGGCAAAGATTTTCAGTCAGAAAATAGGACACTTTTACAGCCCTGCTGCAGGTATAATCCCTTGAATAAAATCAAACATGGCTCTACAGAATGGAGAATCTTCCAAAGACGTCTTGTATCATATGAGCAACCTTTTCTCTGAAGGGACTCAGAGACACTAGAAAATAAGTAATGCCTATATTAGCATGTCCAAGAAAATGAGCATATGCCAGTTAGAAGTCAGTCCTGCTGAATAAAAAAATGTTTCATAAATATGGAGCATAACCTTGGGTAGAGGTAAAAAAAAAGGAACACAAGAGAAGCTTTTCTTAAAGAATTAATAATAGAGCAGATGGTCCTTGGCTTACAGGGGTCATTTGACACATAATAGCCTTGTCTAAACTGGGCTTCACTGCAAATCTCGGAGCAACTGACATATTTGTAGAAGAGCAGCAAGGAAAGTTTTACTTCCTTCCACGGAATGCTACCTTACTAAATTCTGAGGATTCCTTTTTGTTGTGCTTTACTAAATTCTGAGGATTCCTTTTTGTTGTACTTTGTAGCACAGAGTGTTATTACAATATAAATTCTGAGTTCACTAGTAAATCATATACACCAGGCATCTCTGTAACATCAACTGCAATTCAAGCTATCTTCACATGAACCTTTTAGAAATAAATTGTGGAAATAGAAAGACAAGTTAATTTACAAATTAAGATTATGTTCTTTCTTGCATTAGAGTTTTAGAGAATTTTCTGTAAGACGCAGAATCACCCTCTCCATTGTACTCTGCTGCTTCCATACGAGGGCTAGAACTTTGCCACCTTTCATGCCATTGCCACCACAACATCTTGCATTCAACACAGCTTTAGGTGTTTACCTTCTGTGTTTAAGACAGTTTGACTGTCATTTCTGTCTTACTCTAATCTTGCTGAAACACATATTTAAAATAAACAAGTCCTTTCCACAAGTAGGCAATACATATTACACTATCTCTCAAGCATTTGCTGAATAACTTTTTCCAATTTAATCTTTTACTCTTATAACACTATTTAATTTAACAATAAAAAAATTAGATCTCTCTTAAATTTTTATTCCACAGCCTCTTTATGATTTTCTCCCATGTATCTAAGTTGCACTTATTTCTCTCAGTTGCCAATGCAAATGTTCTAATAATTCTAAATATCATTTAAATTTACCAATTGTTTTGACTCTTGAAGAAAGGTCAGACAAAAATTTCCTATAAGCCAAACTTTCTGACATTCCCCACACCTGATTATTTTACTCTCACTTGTGCTCCTGAGCACACAAGTTTCAGAAATTGTACCATGCTTTCACTAGAATAGAGCAGCAGGCTAAAAGGGAAGTTAGCTGAAATTAGAAACAAAGCCACAAAAGTTGAAAGAAATTTTGGTTTAAGGTTACCTAGTCAAATATATTTTAAAATACTGTTTTAGCAGTCAGTGTGAGGCTTTTGGGAGTAACAAATTGATTAACTTTTAATTTCTACTAACAACATATTTTAGAGAATTCAGTTTCAGAAAGTCAGTCCCTTGGAAAAATTATGCCAATATTGAGGGTGAACAATTTTTCAGAATAGAAAAACTGGACAGTGGAAAAAAAACGTATTCAGGAGAAAGATATATTGAAATTAACAGAATGATAAAAAAATCATAATCACATCCAACAAAACAAGCCTGTCTTCTATCCTCATAACCTGCCTTCAAAGTGGATCAGTATGTGTTACTTCAGAGGGAAGTGGATTAAAAATGATGGGTATATTTTTAATTTGAAAAATTTACTGTAATGTCCAAAAAGGAATACTTTATTATCTTACAGATATCAAAGACAGCCCTAAAGTCACTCTTCTTTCCTTAAGTCAAGAATTTTTAACAGAGTATGACACAGAATATGAGCCTGATTTGAGTCCAAGACCCATTTTTTTATTATTGTAGGTAGTAGAACTCAGTTTCTAACAAGGATCTCTTGAAAGATTATTTTGATTTTTCTTTTTTTCCCCTTAAATTTTATTTCCTATAACTTTTGATGTAACACATAACATAATTTTAAGATAACATCTCCTACTCAAACCTCTATGTACTGTGGGCAGAACCACCACCTGCCACTTTCCATTAGCTCTCATTTCATTGTCTATTTTCCTCCTATTTTGCTGTACTTTTCACTGAAAACTTCTGGAAATACAGAGATTTCTTATTGCTTCTCTGAGGTCAAAAACTTATAAACAGTTGGTAAAAAAGAAACTAATCATATGGTTTGGATTTACCACTTTTTGGATTCTGCTATTAAAAAAACCCCAAACAAATAAAAAACAAAATGAACAGCAACAACTACAAAAAAAACCCACAACAAAACAAAAACAAACAAAAAATTTAAAAAACAAAAACAAACAAACAAAAAAACAGAACAGGAAACAAAATAAATGAGTATAAAAGCAAAGTCTACATTTTGAATACAGTGATGCAACTTTTAAATTCTCTCAAAATACTGTTGAAACCAAAGGCATAGGAGAATTGAAAGTAAAATAATTATACATCTGCACATATTTTGAAAACAATAAAATACTGAAAAAAAACCTCTAAAAGTACAGAAAGGTTATTTTGTTACAGAAAGCACAATCCCTATGTTTCAAAGGATGTGGCAGGAAAAGGTGTTTCTCGCACAAGCCTCTGGTATTTCTGGCACTATCAATGAGATAATACCAGTGCAGGTAAATCAATGATCTAATTCAATACAGTAATTTTTGCACATATAGCAGATTTTTTTATATGTCTAAGCCAAAAGGTAACAAAAAGACTGCACAGAAAAAAGTACAGAAAAATTATCAGGCATATCAGGAAAGAAATCACCACAGAACTGAACAAACCCAATGCTAGGAGTGTATATCAAGGGGAGCTGAAGTAAGGAGATGGTAGGTAGACAGAGAGCAGAAAATCAGACAGCTCATTATTAAATCAAAATATTAATAAAAGTAGACTGTATTTTATCAAAGCTTCTCAGTTTATCAATCAATTTAAATGAGACTGTTTCCATTACAATGAGAGCAGTCAGCCTAAAATTATGACCACCAATTGATGAGTTGATAGTGAATTAATTTTAGGGTCATAAGAAAAGCATAAAATGACTACTCCTCTTTATGTTATTAACCCCCTCAAGAATTGACAGATCTACTGCAGCAAAATGAAAAAAACAGCAATGAGATTGGGAACAGTATTTTTTTTTGGAAGGGTCAAAATACGTATTCTTGCAGAAAATACATTTTAATGTCTTTTTTCTTCCAGATTAACTCACTGGTATTTATCCTAAGTATCTATGAACCACAATGTCACAGGGTTGTACACTTTATTCCATACATTTCAATGGCGTGTGTACAAGTCAAGGTCTGACAAATAAGCAGATCTAAGATAAATCTTCATTATTTCTGTTTCCTGATATTGATTTGCCTTAAGATAAACAAAAAATTATTAATAATTAAAATACAAATAATCATATTATCAATTATTATTATAATAACCTGTATTCCTAAACAAGGTTGGCTGATAGTTAATGATATATCAATTCTATGTACAAAAAAGATGCATCAAAACTGAAAATGAACATGACCTTACACAGAATTTTACACATCTAGATACATGCATATGCATGCATTTTGGACAGTCTGCATAGTGTCAGATTGTGAAACTGGGCATCAGACAAGGCATTCCAAGTTGGGACTTTGGTCTTCACTAAAAATGCTTGTTCATTAACCATGTAATGGTCTTTTGGCAGCATCCGCGCCTGCCCCTGCCTTCCATTATGCCTGCTCATGCATCCTTCTCCCTCTTCACCTGGTGCTCAGGCCCCAGGTGATGTGTAGTTCAGATGGAGAGCCTGCAAAATGCTTCAAGTGGCAGGTTATGTTCAGAGGTCAGCTGCTCATGTGTTTTAGTAGACAGCAGAAAACCTTTGGAAAACTCATGAGTAAAATCAGAGAGTGTGCAGATATTTTCAGACACTGTTTTCAGTTTTCACTGTTCTCATTAACAGGATGATTATGCCTGTTCACAAGGCACCAGAAAAATGATCACATTTGTACACCTTGCTATAAAGAAAATGATACTGCAGCCAACTGACTCATCTGATCTGCCAAACAATATTTCCTTTATGTAACTGCTGCTATGTATTCATGATATACAAAGTCTTTTCCTCTCTAGAGTAGTCTTCAAATTCAGTTTTATTAGATTTTCTTGAATATATACAAATAGGTAGCTTAAAAATATAATCTTTGTTTATAGATATTTTAAAGCATGCTTTCTCTGTTTATTACTTTTTCAAATGCAATAGCAGAAATCAAAAACATATACAACAGATGAAGCCTAATAGATTAATTCTGTGATATTATGGTTATATATGTTTTTCAAATAATTTAATTTTAATAATAAGAAATGTGTCAAAATATTTAACTTTAGTTCTTAAAAATAATTTTTCCACGAAATAAAAGCAAACAAATCTATCTGTATTCAGACTGCTTTTATTTGCACTTTCAGAAAATGTTCTGGGTAATTTAGCTTCTGAGATTGAATAATACTACAGTAAAACAATCACATATATTTTACAGCTTGGAGATAAAAATACTTCTTGTACATCTTGTTTTTCCTCAGACACATATTTAAAATTGAATTGCTTATTCAAGCCAATCACAAATAGCCTTCAGAATGAACTCCTTTCATCAGGGAAGTCCATGTGGCTTGGGAAGTTGTTCTGGGCAAGGTCAAGAACTTGCTGCTGGTGTATCTCTAAGGATATGACAAAATTAAGGTCTGACTACGAAATTGAGTGCCTTTAGAAACTAAACTACAATGTGACTCTTAACACCTCGCTTGCACTGTCAGCTCTCTCAATTTTATTCTGAGGACTATAAAATTCTCCTCAAGTTTTGGCTGCAGAAGTACCCATATTCCAAATGTACTTTGTTTAATGTGTAATCTTATATTCCTCAAGAAAGAAAGCTAAAAATAATACTAGTTACATTTTTATTCATCTTCTAGTTGTTTAAATTTGAAGTACATATTTTCACAGGCTCCTAACCTCTGAGGTACAACACACTGAATTCATGAGATGATGCTTCTGATCCTAAAGAGGCTAACACTTAAAACTACAGTAGCTGATTATCTTGTAAATCACACATAGTCAGTGTGATTGCAAATATTAGTTCCCATTTAATAGTGAGCATTAAGGTTTCTGTCATATCTTCTTGGCTGTGTTTTAAAATTACCCTTAACCTTATCAGACAAGGAATAAGAAAGAAGTACAGTAGCACACACTTATCAAAAGAAATTAGTTACTTTTGCTGACAATATTGGTTTCATGTGTTGAAGGGTGCAGAAGGAGCAGCCAGTCATACTCATACATTAACAGGTGGCAACAGTTCAGTGCTACGAAGTCTGACAGAGATGTGGAACCACAGGTGCATTTTTTTAAAAAATAGGAGAGCTTATACAATTAGTTTTCCTATCAAACCTCCTTTCTTGATCAAGTTAGTCCTGCTGAGGTGGTCTTGGCTCTTGAGAGAGAAAAAAGCACTTGTAGATACACAGTGACTTCTTACACTACCACTGATATAGTAGAATTATGCTTATTTAGGACTCAGAGGCAAATCTCAATTGGTAATTAGTTGTAATTGGTAGCCTATTCTGGAAGTATTAAATTACCTCATTCAAGTTCTGATCCATTATGTTTCTAATTTTCCTCCAAGTATTTTGTCTGATAGTATTCATTTAGGAACCACAGATATGCTAAGAAAAAATGACAAAACAATGAAACACAGGAAAAACACTGGACTGTATAAAATCTCATTGAGACTACAAGGTATTTTAAAGCTCAGAAGTCTAAAAATCATCCACCTATTGTGTGTTTGGGAATATTTCCCTATGAACATGGAAAAAAGTAGTCTGAAGAGAGCAGTAGTCCATATACACACCACTAATAAAACACATAGTCCATCTCCTTATCATGTCTTTCACCTCCACAATTCATTCATGTTGGAGATGTTTCACGCCAGTAACAACCCATGACATGAATAATTAGAAATAGGATGTTTCTATTGGCATTCTTTGTTCTTACTCTTTTATCTAGTGGATGTCTTGCAACATAGCACTAAAAGAAGCTGTTTATTTTCTTTTTCTTGATAGTAATCTGTACATATTTCACATTCAGTTATATATACATTTTGTCAGGTCTCCTGTAAGTAAATATCTTTTAACTGGTGGTGGAAGGGTAGTGTTTCATTTTAGCAGCATTACTTTTAGACGATGTGTTTTGAAACATCCTTTAAAAAATAAGCAAATATGCCTACCTAGATAATATTCTATTATAACTGAGGGGAAGCTGAGTACTAGTGAAAAACCATACTGACTTCCCACAACCAATAGACCAATCCAGAGTTCATCATTTAACTGACAAAATATCAGAGCAAGGTGAACAGCAGATCTCAGAGGGTCATAATCAGTGTGGTACAGTGTCCAGTTGGAGGCCTGTCACTAGTGGTGACCCCAAGGTCCAATACTGGGCCCAGGTGTGTTTAACTTATCCACCAATAACTTGGATGAAGGTGCAGAGGCCTCCTCAGCAATTTCACTGACAACACAAAGCTGGGAGGAGTGGCTGATACCCCAGAGGGCTGTGCAGCCCTTCAGAAGGACCTCAGCAGGCTAGAGGGATGGGCAGAGAGGAACCTTCTGAAATTCAGCAAAGGCAGATGCAGGGTCCTGCACCTGGGGAGGAACAACCCCAGGCACTAGCACAGGCTGGGGGTGACCTGCTGGAAAGCAGCTCTGTGGAGAAGGAGCTGGGGGTCCTGGTGGACAACAAGCTCTCCATGAGCCAGCAGTGTGCCCTGGTGGCCAGGAAGGCCAGTGACATTCTGGGCTGCATTAAGAGGAGCATTGCCAGCAGGCCAAGGAAGGTGATCCTGCCCCTCTACTCAGCCTTGGTGAGGCATCACCTGGAATGCTGTGTCCAGTTCTGGGCTCCTCAGTAAACAGACAAGAAGCTCCTGGAGCAGGTCCAGTGGAGGGCCCTGGAGACAAAAAGACCAAAGAGAATAAAAGATTAGTATTCATATTGGCATAAAATATATCCTGAAAATAAGATAAAAGATAAACTAGAAGCCAGACAGACATAATAAATAGCTGACATTTCAAGTTTCAGGAGAGGAGAAAAAAAGCCACTGCTACACAGTAAGTCTAATTCTGATAATTTAGGGCTTCACATGTCTAAATGGCACTCTTGGTCTCTTTGCTGGTAATTATGTAATAAACAACTGGGACGTGGTGTGTATTATTATTTCTCTTCTATTAAAAATCCATTGTAAAGGCACCCTAAACAAAGAAAAATTCCAACTAAACTAAGAGGTAAAATAGTACAAGGATTTATATTCAGAAAAATATTATATGCCTTCTGCTATGAAACTGCTCTGAAAAGAAATTCATTCTAACTAAGACCAGCACCAATGAATAAGGCAAATCTTACTTTAAACTGTTCCGTTAATATAAATATGGTGACTAGCAGGTTCTGGGACAGGCAAAAGAAGGAGAACCTGAAAAACAAGTTGATAGAAATAAGACAAATAAGACAAATACCGTGACAAATCTGTCAAGTGCAGGTGCTGTCACAATGAGCTAAAGTCCAATTAAATTAGAAATGGAAATGAGACACTATTTAGGCAAAATTTCAAGAGGAGGGAGAAAAGAGAAAATCTGGTACTATGCCAAATGCAACTTTCAGTTTTAGGAGGGGCATTCATTAGATTCAGTAAGGACAGGGTCAAATATATACAGCAGTTTCCACAACAACTAAGAAAATTTAATGTAGTATTATGTGTCAACATAAGCTTCAACGATATCATTAGCTCTGTGGATATATGTATTTTACAGTCTTATGGAAAGAGAGTAACACTACATTTAAGGTTGTACTGGAGTTTTCATTTTACCAGGTTAATGTATAATTACAGGTTGAAATTATTTTAATATGTGTGTATGTACAAACATATGTTAAATTACAGTTCATACTTATATTTATACTGAAATTTTTTGAAGCATCTCTGTAAAATGCTTTTGATTTGCATGTTCCATTGCACAAAATGACATGAATTAATACATCTTCAGCTAAAGTGGGGGGAGAGGGAGGGAAGATCAGAGAATGAAAAAGCAGATAAAATACATCTGAGTAAATGGAAGTAAGAACAGGGATACCATGTCATCATAAGACTGGAAACACTGCAAAGCAGCAACCGTCTGGGCAAACTGTGGAATTAAAACCATGAATTCTTGTGATGGATATTTTTTTATGGCAGAATGTAAAAGCTGCTCAAGGTAAGCAGAAGAAGGGCATGAGAGCTGGGGAGAAGGCCTGACGGTGGTACTGACACCAAGTGGAAAAAAGTGTCCTCAATGAGCTGTAGGAGGAGTATTAAATTTCCCTAATTAAGAAGGCTTTGTTATTTCTGCTCTGCTTACTCATCTATTCCGACCAGGATGAGGTACTCATCATAAAAGAAAACATGAATTTTTGGGTTCGTTGAAGTAGAAAAATATCTCCAGATACATCACGATGAAGCTTTCCTGGGGCAAATTTTACATCTTTTAAACTATCCAAAACATAATGCAAATTCCAGACAGCAGTCTCTTGAATCATAACCTCACCAGTAAATAGTTGGGCCAGGAATTCTTCCAGTTTTCTATGCTTTGATTTGTAAGACTATTTGGGAGTCTTACATACATCAGGGACCTGCACAAGGGACACTTCTTAGTCCTCTTTCCCAGAAAACCCAACCCCATGCAACCTAACAAACAAAAACACAAACAAAACAAAACAAAACACAAACCAACAAGAAACAAAAACCGAAACACCTGCACACATTCAAAAAAAATCATGTCAAACTAACTAATATGGAAAATATTTCATCGGGTTGCTGCTTTTTCCTCCATTCCCGGACCTCCTAGAGTTTCCCATTAAGGTTTGCCTGCACACACGACTCTTTTCCTTTGAAGGCAACAAATATAGTCAGAGTGCTTCTAGTGTTTTAGTTTCAACCTGGACTCACACTTAACACCAGACTTGAAAAATAAAAACAGTGCATACTCTTTCTAGCAAGTCAAAGGACAACATTTGTAATTATATAATCAGAAACAAAATTACAGAGAGAAATGAGAACAAACAAAATATATCCTCAGACTACCCCTAGAATTTCTAAGTAATTTCTTGTGAGATGCTTGAAAAAGGAAACAGATATTCATTTTATAGAAGCAAATTAAATGGTATTCTGATGTCCTCCTTACAGGCGAATCTGAAACTTAGCCTTGTTGACAGGATTCAGACATCCCAATTCATATCCTCTTCCCAGTCAGCACTTCAAGACAAAATCCTTCTCCTCTTTTCACCTCTTCTAATTTCAAACTTGATTTCTGGTTCTTTCACCAGTGGAGTAGTATTTTTTTAGAGGAAATGTGTCTGAACCTCTCTCCAACTCCCTCACTTCACTGTAAACAAGTGCAATGCAGGAAAATCATAGCCCTTCCCAGAGATTTTCAAGATGGCCATCTTACTCTGGCTTTCTTTAATTGGGTTGCCTCTTCTATTTTATATAGCTTTCTTGCTTGTCAAAATGTTTTCAATGCTGTCATAATATTTTTATAAGTGTTATGTCACAAAGAATATTGACTGTATGAACAGCTTTATCAAAACTGCAGACTTTCATTTAGACAGATGTCCTGATAGTTAATCTACAGTTTCCGTTTTCAGAGTTGGATGCCATTTTAGTGAAGAGCATCCCCCACACACCCCCCAGCCCAGATGTGCAAACACAAACACACATATACTTATGGAATTTAATGGACCTGTAGGGTCATGCTGTGGGATAAAAGCACTGTTTTTGCAAATACCCTAGGAAAAACTTTGTGCCAAAAAACCTAACAGCCTCTTTCTCAAATACAGCAGAATAATGAAGAAAAAAAAATATCAAGAGAGAAAGGAATTTGTGTTTCGAAGTTGTGAAGCCCCTGTAATACAAAAACATCAGAAGATTAAAGAGATATGGCTGTTTTCCTTCCCATATGTAGGGAGCTATACAGCTGAAGATGTTCACATGAGTCAGGGGGAATCTCCATATCCGTGTGTACATATAAAAAGGAATGCAAATATATAATTACCATAAGTTAGAAAACAGGAAGTTTTAGACAAATATAAAATCGCTTTCTGTAGTTTAGAGTCCTGTCAATTTTTATTCCTCCCAGTAAATTTCAAGAATTCAAACAGAGAAGGTAAAACATGTTTTGCAATTTTGTAAAAACTTCTAGCTGTTACCTCTACTAGGAAATACAATATCTCTTACAGTATAAGAGAACATCATTATCTTAACTGCCTGAATGCTGGGGAAAAAGTACTGATAGCACAGACACCTTGGCAATATGGGAACAACAGTTGTCCAATGAAGAATTTGTGAGCTGCTTTTTTGCTTGAGTGGTGGGAATGTTGAGGGCATTGTTTGGCATAGGACAACTTCATGCCACTTTTTCCAATCACTCCTTTATTGCAGGAAGAAACTAAACTGAGTAGCATGTGTACCATTGATGAATGTAACATGAAATGAAATCTTATGTATCAAAACCTACATGCAGAATGGAAAAATAAGTTTAAAATCATACTCAGGGCCAAAAAGAGAGGTATCACCTCACAAGACAGTTGGCAAAATGTAGAACAATCTAAAATAAACTATTTTTATCCACTTTAAAGGAAGTTCTTTTTGCACTTTAAAAGAAGTTCTCTTTTCTTACTGATGCAATATCAGCCATTGTATCCAAACACTTAGTTATCACTGAAGTAATTCATTTTCTAAAAAAACATCAATTCTCTCAGTGCAATGACATTTCCCAGTAATTGTTCTTTCTGCTTGTTGAAAAGCAAAAGGTACAGAACTATTGATGAGCACTCTTCTGTGTATTGTAAAAAAAATCAAGCCAGACAAACCAAGAACATTTTATCAATTCTTCTCTGGGTTGATACTCATTTTAGAAAGTTGATTCATATGCCATGCTGACAAAATCCTATCATCCTGTAGTATGATAACAACGTGACAAAACAATTTCTCCATAGATCTCCAGGTGCTTACAGAACACCATGAACTGGAGATACACTGAGGAGAACTACATAATATCATAAGGCCATAGTGGAAAATTCAGAAAGAAAAGTTGGGTGTCCTGTCCTCCAAGTGCAAGGCCACACTATAAATTCACCTCCAGTCCTCTTCACAAGTAACCGTAAACGAGTTCTGTTCCCACCATTCTCTCAGAGTGTAAGAGATGAATAAGCTTCCCATGTAACCAGAGATGTCCATCTCTTCAATGCAGCAGTGTTATAACCCGACATAAACTAGGGAGTAACAACTTTGCATTAATTTTGTCATTGTGGTCACTCCAGTACATGTTCTTCACAGCCATGTAGTGCTATCAAGAGAGCCATAATAAAATAATTAAGTTGGCAACACAGAGACACTCAAAATGTGTCATCAACTATAAAACCATACCTGAAAAAATAATTATGACATTTACTTCCTCCACAACAAGTATGGAGAGTGAAAGTCCTGGCTTTTGGAGTCTGTACCCTACCCCTTACACATCCAAGTAGGAATGAACAGAGCAGTAAAACTTAGGGTATAGGTAAAACAATTATCAGCCCATCCAGCTTCTTATTCCAAGGAAATATTTATATGAAAAACAAACAATCAACTTTGTAGCAATTACATATTGAAAATTCAGGAGCGAATTTACTGTCTAGAAGTCTCCCAATTCCCACTGCCAGGACAGAGAGACAGAGCTAGGGATGTCTCAGCACTGATCCCGTTTGGGCAAAAATGCTAAGTCAAAGGTGTTTTATAGAATTCAACTTTCTTGAAAACTCTCAGTATTCAATCACAATTTGTCCAGAGAATATATCTTTTTGGTTAGTAAACATTCTGTATTTGATATGCAAAAAGATTCTGCAGTTTAGTTCAGTGGACAAAAAGACAGTATTCTGTTGACTTCTTGTTGACAGAATGATACGAGTAAAATTACATTCTATTGACAAAAGTGTTGTGGAACTTACTTGTAGAATACTTTGCAAAATGAATATATGAATATATAAATAAAGCATTCACAGAAGAAGAGGAGTGGCAGTTACTGAAAGCTTCTTTTGAAAGCAAGACACTTGAACTCAGGGATGACTTTCACTAAGCTCATAAAACTCGCTTGATTCAGAATATATTTTTGGTAAGAAAATTTAGTAGCAGTCTTTGGTAGTGGTTAAGGAAAAAGTAAATTTAAGCCTGGCCAGGACAACATAATTTTAGGCTTTGGCAATGAAATTTCAAAATATAGTCAGGCTTCCATTTCTAAGTTCAAATACGTGTGGGGAGCAGGGAGGAAATAGGAAATATCTTGTTATTTCTAAGTTATTTCTTAAACCAAAGGAAAAAGTAAGTCTTTGTCTTTAGTCCCTTGCAAAGACCATTGTAGCACAAGTCAGGTAGGTAAGTATCTGCACCCAGGCATCTGAAACTTCTCTGTCTTTAGTTTTTAAGGTTATTCAGTGACATTGGGAATGGACATACTGGCACCCTATTTTAAAGCTCACCAGTTTAATGCACTGTGGTAGAATTATTCCTCTATTATGCCAAATACATTTCCACTATTTCATTCAGTGCTGGTGCAAGTCTGTCCCACTTTGCTCACTTGGCAAATTTTACACACTAAATTCAAGGTACAGAAGAAAATTAAAAATTATAAATATTTCTTTGAAATGGAGCCTCAGTCCTCTAGCATCCGCTCAGACTTCTGAAGTAATAGATATTTTGCCCGATTGAAAAGTGCCAAATGAAGGCCTTGAAAAATGAACGTAAATTGTTCATTTTCTCTAGGTTTGTTCCGTACGTGATTTTGTAGACACAGGTATGGAAGAGGTTCTAACTAAACAGGATAAAAGAAAACTGGGGGAAGGAAGGAAGGAAGGAAAATGAAACATATCTTTAAAAGCCTCTATATAAACAGAAAAAGTTTGCAACTTCTGGTAGTAAATCTGCATCCAGGTTATATTTTGGGTCATAAACTGCTATATTCATTGTGACCACTTGACACACTGTGACACACCTAATGACAAAACAATTTGGGTATGGGTATTCAATCCTATAAACATATCAGACTAACTGTTTACCCTAAGCAGTCACAGCAGTTTGATAGCCACATGCTATATCCAAGAGAAGAGAAGTATGCTCACATGCTTCACGTGATAGAAGTCAAATATATCAAAATACAGAGCCATTTTAAAAACAGGAAAAAGATGAAATCTAGCCTTTTCCTCTGGTAAAACCAAGACAGTGTTCTATCTTCTAGGGGTTTGTTACTAGATCATTTGATAGTATTCTTTGGAAATCATAATATATGCATATGTTCAGCCAATGGCTCACTGTGTATGAAACTTAGAATTTGTAACATCCATTAATAGAAAAGACCCAGGAAACTGTTTAAATTAGATATGGTAATTAGATATAGTATTTGCAAGAACAAACATGCTTTGCATGTTTTCAGCAATGACATGGCCAAAAAAGAGAAATGTGTATAGGTATGTGTATACATGTGGTTTTATATTCATACAGAGTTATGTTGTCAAGTTAGAATTCAAAAGAACGAAAAATGAAAGTATTAATATGTACCAAGTTATACTGCATCTGAGATTTTTCAACATTTTCCTCTCCTAGTGTAAAAATGTATATATACAGTGCAGCTAGTTCAAATTGTCATAGAAATTAGTTACTCAACCTTCATGAGTCAATTGAAACCTTCTCTTTGCATCTTCTCTCTCTTCCAGAGATATTGTACATATTCTCCAAATTATTTCCTAGTCACTTCTGAGTGTTATGAGGTATTATTTTCTGTCTTCAATGAGGATCTGCAGTGAAGCCCAAAGGGTGTACACGGTTCATGAGGGACAGACCAGGAAGGCACAGAGGCAGAGTTGTGCTCTGGGTCAGGCAACACTTGATAAGTGTTGAGCTCTGTTGTGGAGTGGACTCTGAGCAAATCAAGAGCTTATGGACCAGGATAAAAGGGCAGACATTGTCAGGAGTTGTGCTACAGACTCCAGAGGAGAAAGTGGATTAAATAATCTACAAGCTGCTTGAAACAGTCTCAAAGTCACAGGCACCAGCCCTTTTAGGGGACTTGAACTACCCAGACTTCTGGAGAGGCAACCCAGCAAAGCACAAACAGTTCAGGAGGATCCTGAAAATCCTAGATCACAACTTCCCACTAAGAATGATGTGCTGCTCCACCTCAAACAGAAAAATAGGGAAGGCCTTGTTGGAGATATGGAGTTTGGGAGCCGCTTGGCTGTAGCTACCATGACATTGTAGAGTTCAGTTTTAGGTGATGACAAAGCAGGACAGAAATTATGATTGTAACAGGTATCTTCCTGGAAGAATCCCATGGAAACAGGGTTCTTCAAAGAAGGCCCTACAGAGAAGGGGAGTCCAAGCAAGCTGGCTTATATACAAGGGTCACTTCCTTGAGGTTCAAAAACAATGTATCCCAGTGAGCAGGATATCAGGAAAAGCAGGCAAGAGAACTGCATGGATGAATAAGGAACAGTCTGACATAGGAATGAAAGAGATGGGAAGTGGAAACAGAGTCAGGCCACGTTGCATGATTTTAAAGAGGTTGTCAGATTAAGCAGAAAGAATTCCAGGCCATCCAGAATTAAATCTGGATACAGATGTCCAGAGCAACAAGATGGACTTCTTAAATATACTAATTACAAAAGCAAAAAAGAATAATGTGGGCCCTTTACCAATTTAAGGTGTGGCTGTGGTAACTGAATATGCAGAAAAGGCAGAGTTACAGAACGTCACCTTTGCACTGGGCCTCATTTACAAGACTTTCCTTCAGCCAAGTTCCAAAAATTAAAGGCAACACAGATACGTTAAACAGTTCAGATAAAATAATACTATTTTAGTGATAGCTTCAGACACCCTCAAGCAGACAGAACAATCTTTAAAACAAGTTTTATTTTATAGTATCCCTTATGTGTTTTGGTGACACAAGGTTATGCTTAGCCTTACATTTTTGGGGTTTTTTTTCCTGAGAAATAAATGCAAGGCATGTGTAAATTATAAATGTATATACAGGTTCTAACAACAGTTGGGATTTTGTTACTGTCATAACAAGTACAGATTAGAAATAACTTGACAAACCTCAATAAATAAGTGACCACTGTTGGTAACTGGATAAATAGAGAGATAAAAAAAATAAAAGAGCAACAAGAATCAATGCTTCAAAGAGGCTGCATAAAAACTTAGAATGAGGGAATAAATGAAAAGGATTAAGAATGCTGTGATGAAAATGAATGAAAAATAAAACATAGGGTAAAGTGATAAGTAATAAATGATTTTACAAACATATAAAAATTAGGAAGTTGGCGAGGGAGGCTGTAGATTCCTCGTGGGAAGGTGAAAAAATAAAGTATCAGAAAACGTAAATATTGCTGGAAAGTGTAATGCTAGAATGAGAGAAAGATTTTCAAGGTGAAATGGAAAACAACTAAACATGGAGCTAAAGAGTGTACCAGAAAAAAAATATAAACATGGAAGAAAGAAAGGTATTGTATAATATTATATTTATAATGTATATATGGCATGGCATGGCATGGCATAGAAATAGAATAGAATAGAATAGAATAGAATAGAATAGAATAGAATAGAATAGAATAGAATAGAATAGAATAGAATAGAATAGAATAGAATAATTTGGTAAAACTGAAAATGCAACCTGTTTCAGTAACCATGAGACAGATCAACCCAAAAATTCAAAGCAAAGACCAGGTGGGAGAAAGATCTCCCCAAACCCCTCAAGATAGGAATTACTGACCTTGTGTTTATTTACTCCTGTAAAAGGCAATGTCCTACTCCATAGGTATGAATGGATCAGCAGTGGTTTAAATTAATACATGTAATCATATTAAAGATGGTTCAAAGGATATTGAACGAGAAATTAGAAGACTGAATTTGATTGGTTTAAACTGGAGCAACTATTACCTTCTGCTAATCTATTCTGATTTATTTAGAGTCTGAATTCCTTTCTGGTGTTTTAAGAATTTGGGTTTAAGAATGTGCATTCTCCCTCTGATTTCTTGCATTCCTGAGACTTAATGTCTCACCTTCATATTTAAAAATGAAAATAAAAAGAACAGATATAATGAAAAAATGTTCTCTATCGTTTCTAACCTCACACAAAGTCTTCTGCATTATGAGGATTTCTATTTTGATCAGAGTTGACAAGAAATACCAACCAAGCATTGTTTCAGAAAGCTTATCTATGATTAGCTGAAGGAGTCTTACAATTTTTTTTCTACAACTTGGACTATAAATTCTCTCCCTCAGATGTATGCAGACCTTCATAGAGTTCTTTCACCTGAGACACCTTAATTAACTGTTCTGATGCCTCTAATCAAATTTGCAAATTACTGAGACTTTTATTTGGAAGTCCTTAGATTTTTCAGAAAATTCAAAGCAAGCTTGGAGGAAAATTTTCAAATATCTTTACTTTTCCTTAAACATTTCATTTCCAAGATTCAGTTATAAATTCTACCCAAGTTTCAAAGAAGTGGAAAAGGCTGAAGATTATAACAAAGGGAGGGAGGGAAAGAGATACCTTTGGTATTCAAGAGTCTTGTGCAATCTCTTAGTGCAATTAATTAATTAATAAAATTAATCAATTAGGTTGATTAGAAAGTGTAACAGTCCTCTGTAGGTGTCCATTACTTTAGAGAGATTCCTTTTTGAAAGCTAGGAAAACATACATGAGCAATACCTCAGTACATTATCCTATCCCCAAAGTTATGTAGTGATAGATCTGTTCAATCAGAGAGCAGCTGAAAAATTAATTTCTTTCAGAAGGAAATAGGACCTCTCACAAGGTGCATCTATTTTCACAGCAATCTAGGATTTTTTTTTTCTAAAAACCTCACTTGTGGGATTTATTCAGTATGTTGGGGGATAAAGTGCAGGGGTTGAAGATTTTTAAAGTACTAGTACAATATATTGTTTCAAAATTATGGTCTCCTAGAGGAACTGACTCGGATAACTACACATATTGTGCAAAAAACATATTTTAATTGATTACTTGAAGATATGTGCTGTAGTAGCACAGCCTTTTCTTTTTGAGAGTATAATGTATTAAGTGAATTTCAATTTAGAATTTAAAAGGTTTACTTTCTTAAAAAGAAATACTTTTCTTTTCAGATTATTTTATTAATATCATTAAAATTAGACTCTTGTGTCACAAGATTCATTCATTTTTTCAACTGAATTTTAACCTAAATCAGGACAGAATTTTATAGTAGTCACATTAATTCAGGTTCAATTAATGTTTGCAGTGGCAAAGGAAGTTTACAGTACCCCATAGTGCTACTGTAGGTCAGGTGTTATAATAATAATTTAATCCCCTACTTTTTGGAAGACTGTAACACCCCTGGGAATTTTTTTTGTTGGGGGTTTTTTAATGCCTTGTGATCGGGAAAGCCCAATGTAAATGTCTTTCTCTCCGTGTTTAGTCCATATATATTTTATGTATCTTTACCCATGTTTTGATCTGTGATTATGAGTTCAAAACTCAGGTGTTTGAAGGGCAAGAGATGGAACATTTCTGCTGCAGAGAGAGTCAGAAGTGTGACAAACACAGAGCCTCCAAGACTCATGTGCTCAAGACCCTTCATACTCTTCACACATCCTCTTCTAGAGTTCTTCACATTTAAGACAATAAAGAGTTCAAGAAAATTTTTATGTCCTTTTACAAGAACAGAGTGTATTTTCACTTTGCTGTAAATTCACCTCTTCTTATAATACTGACTTCCACTACAGTTTTCAGCCATTGTGTTTCCCACAAAAATATCTTTCACTTCCTCCCCTGCTCCTCTTCCAAGAGTGAGACAGCACTTCAGTCTTCATGTTTATTGTAGCATGAAGTATTTTTAGCAAGAGACTGGAATGCTCAGAAATGCTACAATTGAAGCTGACCATGATTTTAACAGTGGTCCTGTCATGAGACATTTCTTTCTACACACTTTGGTGGAATTACTCAAAGAACCAGCTTGGAAGAGCAATGATGTAACCTCGGAATTAAACTAGAGCATTGCATTTATACCTAAGAGAGTAGAAATAATAGATATAATCCGTGAAGTACAAATGGTCAAAGATGTTGTCTTCTAATCTTTTTAAGATTTGCTGTAGTAGATTCTTAGTAAAGACAGGGTAAGAAGATGCCCTGGCAAATGTTTGATTTAGCAGGTTTTGCCTTTAAGTTATTCTGAGCTTAATGTAATACTGTGGGGCTTTTTATCCTTTATTTTCAATTTTCTATGTGAATAGCTGCCAAAATGCAGATGTAATCCAAGGAGCCAGGAACAGAAGACCATGTCTCAGTCCATTTTTAGGCTTCTTCCAGTTGCTGCCCACCTCTGGTCACCCTGAAATTTCTCATTTTTCTGGGCTAAAGGAGAGCTGAACAACAATGTGTGCTATGATTTCTATGTCTGACCTGTGCTATGGCCTGTAAGATAGTAACACTTCAAAATTGTCAATTCCACCAATTACTCGGTTTTTGATTTTAATACTAAATTTAAAGCCTGCCACGTATACTCTGGTATTTCTATTCTGCTGCTGAATGAATCTAGAGTTTCTAATTAAAAAATAATTACTAATTTAATTAAAATCAAATCACAGTGTTCAGGAAGAAACTATGATATGTGGTAAGGGAGAATGAATATTTCTAAAATTCAACCTTCATTTTTCCAACTTACAAGACCAAATTATTTAGCTTTATGGTTCTTTTTCTAATAGCTTATATATAATATTGCATAACTAGATACATGCCAAATTAAGTTACTCCAAATTTTCTTAGAAAACAGCAATACAGAGCTTGAAGGAATCAAAAAAATACATACTTCTGTTCTGAGACAGAATTAGACATGCCTAAAATAATCTCTCACAATTAGTTCTGCCATCTGAGTCATTTTCACTTTAAGAATGCCTCATATTTGCTTTTCCTTTCTGGGCTTTAACAATAAATAAATAAGTGAAGAGAGACAGAAATCATAGGAATAAATATTTTCCAATTTTTAATAGAGAATAGAGAGAATCAAATATTCATATTTGATGTGGATATTCCCTGCCTATTTTCCTTTCCTTAAAAAATCCAGTGTGAAATCCATATTACCTACATAAGGGGAATTCTCTAGAGAATCAATCAGCTTTAAAAATCTTAGGAATTTAAAAGAAGTACAGCTAGAATAGCACAAATGGCTTACACAGCAAACATGCAATTTGCTCTTAAAACTGTCCACATATAGTTATTAGCTCTCCCTATCCAGAAAATTAAATATAGTAGGATCCACTCTAAAAGCTTATTTATGGAAGAGTGATGAATACTTAAAGGAGGATAACTACAGGAAAATAAATCAAGATTATTTATAAATTTTGTGAAAGAAGATTTGTCTTTAAAAGGTATACTTTTAGGAGAAAAACAATAATCAGGATATTACTTAAAATACGGCTACTATTCATTAACAATGATGAAACAGAGGAAAAAACCCCATACCTACAGGCCTTGCTTCAGAAGATTACAGTGTAAGTTAAGCTACATCTAGTGATATTACAGAGAGGGGGGAAAAGAGAGAGAAGAAACTTATAAAACTGCTAAGATATAGGACTTTTAAATTATATATATACATATACATGTAGGACTTCTAAATTATATGCATGTGCATAAACATAAAACATACATGAACACAAAGACTGAAAGATAATCCATCTATTTTAAAAGAGAGGACTACACAGCAGAACATACTAGAATTTACATTTGAGGTAATTTCAAGCAAGAATTTACTTTGTTAAATACATCTTTAAAGAAGCTCTGTCTGAAGTACTACTATTTTTGTTAGAGCCACTGCAAATTGTGTAGAAGAGGTGCATGCACACTTTCTTTGCAATCTAGAATTATTTACTTGCTCTATTTTCAGAGTCATTCAGTAGAACTCTTGGTATGAAAAAGCGAAGTCCAAGGCACCACAGCCTTCATCTATCCCTCCTCTTTACCTACAGATCCCCCACAGACACTGAAGGTAACAGCAGCTTTCCAGCTCTTCCAGCAGACTGCAGGCATCATCACCACAACTATGGCTCAAACCACAAGTGCAAGGGCAATTCCACATGCTGGCCACATCAGAGAGGAACTGGGCTCTACAGGTGTTCCTAATACTCTCCAGTCCCCGGGCAGAAATGCATATCTTAATTTTCCTTGCTGAAAATAAAGCATGTTTCAAATTGAAGGTCAGTGAATTAGGTTAGCACAATGAGCAAAACCGTAATAAATGCTAAGTTATGTCAGAGTTGTCCAAGTGACTGGCTAATTAATGAACTTTCTGCTCTTTTGAGCTCCACATTTAACAAAGTTACAGTGGTTTAGTACCTCACTGCAGACAAAACTAATTACAAATGACAATTCCATGCATGGACAACACTGATGTTACACTCTCTGCATAGTATTTAAACGGGAGCTGCCATTTTTCTCAGCCTTCTCAAATGCAGGTTAATAAATTAACAAAAGGGTTTAGCGCCACTTTACAGGAATTGTGTTATTGTATGGCTTTTTGTTCAAGGGGTATACAGAGAGATAATCACAGAATGGCTAACCAAGTACTTTAGAACTATGGTGATGCTTAACTATTGGAGTGCAAAATGACTCCATTCCATTCCAGGAAGGAATACAATTGGCTAAAAAGGTAAACAAGGAAACAACACATTTTGTGTTAATAAAATAACATTAAGGAAATACACTGCAAATTGTTACAGTGCTGTGAGAACATCTGTGATTCAGATGATGCAAACAATAAAATCTTCCCACAAACACGCCTAATCAATAAACCAAAGCATAAAACACTGTAATAATCATAATAGGAAGATTAGCTGGCCATAATGATGAAGATTTTCTTTCTGCCTCCTTCTTAAAAAAAAAGTGTTAGATACCATCATCTTAATTTCCAGCTGTAGTATAAATGGAGGGAGAAGCGGAAGGGCAAAGAATAAATACATACGTATTCTAATCTTTCCCAGAAATTAAAATTTGGATCAGAAGATTGGGTTGGTTTTTTAGATGCACAAAAACATATATCTAAAATTTAGATATATCAATACCCATACAGAGCTGAGCAACATAGTTTTGCTCCTATCCCATTTATGCCTGATCAATAACAAGTGAGGTCTTCCATTATATATAGACTGTGTATGTATGTACTGTACAGTTTGTGTCTGTAAATGCTGATGAATACAGTGTTCTGTTTCTTTGATGCTGAAAGAATATACAGATAGCATTAATTTCCATTTAAACAATCAGCATAGCATTCAAAGATTAGAACAGATGTAATTATTTAAATTAACAACTCGCAGGTAAAAATTTTAACCACAACAGCCACCAAAATTTGTTAAAACACAGTCAGGAATCCAAAGCATAAGCTAAATATCCCACTTCTACTTTGTAACACCTTGAAGCCTTAACATGTACGTAGTCTCAAAAGATAACCTTAACATTTAAGAACTTTAGAATAATTTTTAAAAGAGGTTGAACCAAACACCAGGGCAAAGATACTACCGTGCATAATGTCCTGCCAATAGTGACTTTCCCTGAGAATCAACATTATTTAAGTGCTTTATATCTCCAACCATCATCTCAAACTCTTACCAGGTATCTGCCAGTAGATGATGCAGCAGAGCAATGGGTTGCCATCTTCACAGATGCATCCTTAGAGATGCATTAAAGAAACTGAGTAATGTGTTTAGCACCAGCTTCCATGTCTGTATGAACCTGGCACTCTGGCTCAGAGAGGACATTTAGGGACAATTTATTTTTGAGTAAGAAAATGTTGCACCTACTACTCAAGCAGAGGAAGCCAAACAGTTGACCTTGCTGCTAAAATAATGCTGTAATGTAAATGAAAGAGATAACCTGAAGCCACTCCTAAATTCTAGGCAGAGCAACTCTGTAAGTCATTGAACACCTTCATCCTCATACAGCTGTGCTGTACAGACAACAGGTAAACTCTATGCCAGTACCAAAAGAGCATTTGGTTCCATTCACTGGTTGAGGCTTTTGGCTATAACATTTGACTAACATAAGGAAGCCTTGAATTTGATTATCATTTGCATGCTGGACATACTGTACTGTCTTGAACTTAGTCAGTTGTACCAGGAAGGGCGCCATGATGCAATGTCATGATGTCAGGCCTTTTTAAGGCTGCTGGGAGTAGTAGCAAAACAGTATTTGGATGAACCAGGTATGCTGTACTGCTGAAAGAGTAGAAGGCAGTCTTGACTGCATGAACCAAGAACTGAATGGGCACTCTGGATACTAAATAATTATTCATTACCTTCAAAGTGATCCTGCCACAAGCATTTTGGGCATGGCTTATTTACATTTTCATTGCCTCAAATAAGCTTGATTTTGTGTTTATGGGAATTTGGTTCACAGAGAATCAAGCAAAGGATAAGGTTTTAGTGCTAAAAGAAACAAGCAAGAAAATGTTCAGTTCACTCCAACCAGCCTCTCAATAGTAAAACAATGAAATCTACGCAAGATTAAGCCCATAGACTTGTCCCTCTCCATGTGGTTGCTAAAACCTTCCTGTTCTTAAATAATCAAAGGTGAGGTCTCTAAAAGTGCTTATCATTCATGGAGACATATAAACCCATAAATGTTCAGGATATACAAGTACTGCTATCAGCAGTTTCTTTCAAGCTGGCTACTGAGCAGGATGATGCATGTGAAGAGTTAAGGGCTGTAGCACTGTGCAGGTGCCAGCCCTGTAAGACTTGGGTATGTAAGAAGTGAAAGGTTCAAAACACTTCAGGTGCATACAGGAACTAGCACAGTGCTCTCAGAGGGTGAGAGCAAAGCAATTTCACACAATTTTTTTTTTTTGTACCTCTAAGAGTCATAACCTGATAAGGAAACTAATAGATCAATGTATAGTGAGGTTGATAGAACCCAAACTGCATGTGATGACTGCCCAGACTAACTTAATTTTTCTTATAATTATTGGAGAAATAGATACTTGCAGGTTATCTATCTATACACACTATCTGTGTGGAATTCTAAGACATGTATTTTGGTGCTTCAAGCACCAAAACAAGAAAATAGCTCCACTCAATTCCATTTGATTGTGCCAAGCCCTTCCTCCACAAAACACACAAAATCTCCCCACCTGTATTGTTTAAGAAGCCCAGCAGAGTTCATTAAATCAGCTGTCAAGCATTAACTTATCATCAACTGACTAAAGGTTGTGTAAAGGTGCTGTTTTACCAGCTGTGTAGTTCAGAGAAGCTCTCCTGCTGACTACTGCTGGCAGAAGTCCACGCTGACAGGGTATTGCCTGCTAAAGGCTATTGTTGCCTTTGCTCTTTGGCTGCCAAGAGGGTGCAGATTGCACAAGCAAAAGGCAGAATCATGAAAGAATTTCTGGAAGGAAGAAGATAGGCCATGAAAAGAGTTTGACTGAAGCATGGTATTTCAGCTTTCTTCTTCCTTTAGCCTTGGCCGTTTTCTTCTCTCCTTCTCTCTCTCTCCTCCAGCAAGCTATTGCCTTCTCATAGGTGTCTTTTCCTTGAAACAGAGGACCAGGTATGCAGGATTCACCAGTAGGGGAACTGCTATCAGTAAATGCCAACACTAGCACATAAGTACCCTCCTGCTTGGAAAACAAGTAATCTCAAAGGTTACAGTGCTACACCCAGGTGGTTTGCAAGAGGAAAAACATCAAGCCTTTATTCTGGCATAGTGCAGTCACCTGGGCTTCCGGGAGGTAGTTTTCATCCTACAAATTGTCCCAGGGACCACCTGTACCTACCCAAGACACAACTGGCAAACCAAAATGGTAATGGACATCTGGGTCCTTAGCATTCCAGCATCTAATTTACTGATACTAGTAATCTAATAACTAAGGTGAATCTAGAGGTCTTTGGGCAGTTTCCATCTGATCCAACATTCACAGAGACCAGTGGTAGATGTCAGGAGCTTAAAAATTTCATTTCCTCGTGTATAATTAAAACCTCACAACCTCATTCACGATGTTTTTACAATTATCATATTTTGTTTCCGCATGCAACCCTTGTCAGTGACAGCAGCACTCATAATTAATTATTCAGCTGGCTACCAGCAAGCTCCTAAGCATAATGATGCAATTTGCACTCAAGTCAGGTGAAGAGAGATAACACATGCTCAAATAAGATGAAGTCCATTCTACTAATTTGGTATCCATAGTAAGGAAATCTAAAAGAAAACAATAAAGGCTTTGGAATAGAAGATAAGGAACAAGTATAATGGATCAAACAAGTAATATCAGGAAAGCAAATCATGACTATTTAACAGAACACATTTAAAACTCTAAACCATGATGTTCTGCAATTCAGGCCAGTTCACAGTTCTCCCCTCACAGATTACATATAGACAAAGTGTCTAGTTAATAAATTTCACAACAGCATTACAACTAGAGCACTGCCGTATCATTTAATCTGGATATAGGGATGCAGATGAATCCTTCCAATTCTGTGATATTTATTGATTGGGATTTCTGATTCACAGCTTACCATGATGCTCCAGTAAACATCACAGGTATCACAGTTTGATCAGTTACATCTTTTGCCTGATTAATCTGCAGCCTGGCTTCACAGTTTCTTTCTATGATTTACAAGGCATATTACAAGTCATAAGATTTGCCTCTGGTTATTTTAAACAGGTATTGCAAATACTGCTTCTTCGTCTGCCTTGTCAAATGGTCTTCAGCAGCAAGCTTTAGACAAGAAAAATTAGAGAGGTGTCAGGTATAGAATTTCAGTGTCTGCATGTCTGCAAATAGCTAGGGGGGGAGGCTTTCACTTCAATTTGTTCTGTTCCAGAGAATTCTCTCGAGTCCTGTTTATTTCTGATAATTTTGAAATGGCTCAAAACCAGTAGTTAATAGTTTTCTTTCACTCTTATGTTGGAAAGAGATTAAATTTTTGCTTTAGTGCAGAAGTCGTTGTACTGCCATATAAATAGACCCATTAGAAAGGATCTGAGTAAGAAGTATGCAATTTTTACACCATATTTGTATTTCTGCATTTGCTGGGAGTTTCACCAGGGGCTACTGGAGAGTACACAGAAGAGGCCTGACAATTGGCTGGCAATGATGTGTGTCCATCTGTGAGGCAGTATGGTAATATATTCCTGGATGGGAGGGTACTGGTGACTGCTGAAGGAGGGCTACAATGACACAAAGACAGGATGGAAGCAGAGACCTGGAATTCTGCTTTAGCAGACCTGAATATTTATAGAGCTTCAAGAAAATATATTAAAAACACACCAGAGACTGCTAAGATATTTAAGGACCCAATTCAACAATCTAGCTCAACTAGACCAGATGTTGCATCCTGCACTCTGGTCGCAAATATCCCATGCAGCACAACAGGTTTGACAAAGAGTGGCTGCAAAGCTGCCCAGCAGAAAAGGACCAGGGACTGCTGGTTGATAGCAGCTGAACATGAGCCAGGAATTTGCCCAGATGGCCAAGAAGGCCAAGGGCATCCTGGCCTGTACCAGCAATAGTGTGGCCAGCAGGACCAGGGCAGTGACTGTCCCTCTGTAGTTGGCACTGGTGAGGCCACACCTTAAATTCTGTGTCCAGTTTGGGGCCCCTCAGTTCAAGAAAGACATTGAGGTGCTGGAGAGTGTCCAGAGAAGGGCAGTGGAGCCGGGGAAGGGTGGCAAAAGCTGATGAGAAGCCACTGAAGAAGCTGGGGATATTAGCCTGGAGAAAAGGAGGTTCAATGGACACCCTACATATTTCTACAAGCACTTGAAAGAGTCTCTTCTCGCAGGTAACAAGTGAGAGGACAGAAGGAAATGGCCTTAATCTGCACCAGGGGATGCTTGCGTTAAACATCAGGAGGAATTTCTTCCCTGAAAGGGTTGTAAAGAACTGTAATAGGCTGTCCAGGAAGGTGATGGAGGCACCATCCCCCGGGGTTGTTCAGGAAGTGACTGTGTGTGATATTTAGTGCCATGGTGTACTTGACAAGGTGTTGATCGCTCAGAGTTTGGACTCAATGATCTTGGAGGTCTTTTCTAACTAAATGATTCTATGATTATGATTTATTTCTTCCTTACCGTTTTTCACAGACTTAATACTATGCCCCCAAGACTGCGTTCTCTGAGTTCTAGACTACGGTAGACAAACAGTATTGGTACTTCCTGACAGGACATCTTTTGATTATACCTACTAGAACACCTTGTATTCAGACAAGATCAGATTTAACTTGAATAAAGCGGAAGATAAAGTCGTCAAGGATGCAACACTCAAAACATAATTCCATATGCACCTCTGCAAAAAGCAGGTCTTAATTCATATAATGTGGAAAAAGAAGAGCAAACTATGTACATTTTTATTGCAAATAGGTCATTTAACTGTGCCTATGACTACTACCTGATGGCTACAATTTGAACAGAAGGAAAATCCAGCTGCAGAAACACTTTAAAACTTATTTTCATTTCAGATATCAGATCATCAAATCTGCCAGCAATATCTGGTACAGTTTCAGAAGTGTGTGCAAGGTTTTAGATAGACAAGTCCCTTTATTTGTTGTGAAGGCAGCTCTGTATATAAATTTCTATGCACCAGGCAGAAAATAGATCCCCTATATTTCACAAACTATATCACTTACTTTTAAGAGAAATCACTGTCCCAAATACTTGTATACTCTGTAAATCTATCCAAATCAGTTAGTCACAAAACCTGACTATATGCCTTTTCAAATGTTAATTTTAGCCATTCCCCTGTATGTAAAAAGCTGTCTTGAAAGTCAGTAAAGGAATAATAAAGAAAAACACAGAAAGGCTGGAAGAGCTTGTGTTCAGAGATGCATGAAGTATTTCAATCAGTTTTCTCAAAGAGTGTACCATTTAACTCAAAGGTGAAGATTTTAGCCATCTTATACATAAGAATCCATTAAGAAAGCAGATTCAGAGGTCCTTGCAGAGCAATTTACCCAGTCCTTCCATGAGACATACCAGTGAATGGCAAATGATCTTCTAATTGAATCAGTGTCAATTAGATTTAACATTTTCCATTTTCCTAAAGCTAAAATGCATGCAGTAAAATACTCTATGGACACAAACAAACAAACAAACTAAACATATTCCCTTCATTTATTTGTTATTGAATTTATAAAATATAAGACTCTGGCTATGTGACCATCTTTGGAAAATTTACCAAAAATTTTATAAGAATATTTTTTATTTTTACTAATATCTAGCATGGCAAATATTATCAACCAGAAAACTTATTTGAAAGAGAAAAGAGTTCTTACAATAGTTACCTGTTTTTTCTGTAGCAAACATCTCATCTTCATCTCTTGCCCTTAAGCACTTATTAAATGGTTCCCTCTGGCCTTAAACGTAATTTTCTTTCACTCTCCTGAAGAGGAATATTTGTCAATCACAGCAGAAGAAAACCTTTCCTAAAGTGTACTAGTTCTCTAAACATGTAAATTCTTGTTTAGTCTCTGCACTAAATCTAGACATTTTGATTAATAATTTAAATGTGCCCATTTTTCCTTCTCCCAGTTAACCCATATACCTTATTATGGGCCTCATCAGGGCTGGCCTACATAAACGCTGAAAAAAACCCCCTATGTTTCCCATCATTTTGCTAAAAGATATCCCTTAGCCCTAAGACAAGAAGCATAACCTTTTTTCAAAGAAGAAATGCAATGACTCATTCCAGACGCCTATGCAGTGCGGTTGAGGTGTTTATGCCAAGTGTTTTTGCCAAGATACCCTCCTTAAACATGAATAATTCATTTACATGCCAAATATCCACCTTACATCCTGTCGGAACCTCCAAAATTGCAAGAACTATTTATTGGAACCCTAATCAAAATTGGCTCTAGCAATATTTTTGCCAATTTCTGTATCAGTTTTGGATGCAGTTTAAAATTTAATTTTTGAAAGACCCATAGTCCATTCTAGCATGTCCTTCATCCACATCTCTCTTGTAGTCCTCTTTGGTCCATTTTTGTACTGTAAATGTTGGAACATTGCTCTTCCTTTACAAACACCTTCACCGAGTACTTTTTTTTTTTTTCCCCACTCAGAGTCTCATTTTAAATGTTAGAAGGGAACAGATTTCCTCTATTCATTCACCCTTATTTATTTTGTTAAGAACTGGAAGAAGATACATATATATATATATAATTTGACTCTTACTAAAACAGTTTAATCCTGGAAAACACACACACAGAGCTTTCTGTGAGCCATAGGAAAATTACTTTTTTTTTTAGTATTGTGAATGCAATTCAAAAAATCCAAAAGTACCTCCAACTCAAGCACTTTTCAAGGTGAGCAATGAGCCTGAAAATGAAGCAAAGGACTTGGAAGAGTGCTATAAAACTAATTTTTTTTTCTGTGTAATTGACATATCATGTGACTGGGGGTAATTCATCTTTTCTGTATTCTTGCAGTATGACATTTCCCACTCTGCATGTGACAAAATAACACCTTAAAAGAGCTCATTGTTAAATACTTGGTTTTTTTTCTAAAATGAAGGAATATTACCTCCAGTTACAACCAGCCACCAAAACTGAAAACACACTGACCTTGTATGACCTTTTCACTTAAAAGGTCAAAGTAAATCCAAGCATATTTTAGGAAAATATAAATTCTTTTTCCTAAAAAAAAAAAATAAATCTGTATTTGGAGGTTTTAATGCTTATGTTCCATAGAAATCATCGAAAACTCTGAAGTCACTACAAGTGCAGATGAACATGTTATCAAAACAATATGTATGAAGAGAAAAATGTTGTATGTGGTGATCTTATTTCAAATAAGAACAGGGAATTTCATGCAATTTTACAGAGGTTTGTTTTGTAACTCAGCTCTATTTATTTTTCTAAAGTGTAGGCCATATTTACAATACTTGAATACTTTCTATTCTTTACATCATTGTGTAACTTTCCAGATTTTGAATGAAAATGAGAAAAAAAAATTCATGCAATTTGAACTTCAGAAAGGATTACTGCAGTCTAGGAAATAGTAGTTTTCTGACAAGCATTAAAGTTCTGAGATTCCCACGCTCAGAGGGAATGAAAAGTACAGTACTCCTAAGAGTACAAGCAAAATCTGTTCTAGAAGAGAGTTCATTTAAAATCCTACCTTTTTTTGAAACATTTACTCCCTCATTAGAAAGATATAAAATTGAAT
>VWZS01002258.1:60950-86455 GCA_013397075.1 Rhabdornis inornatus | reverse complement strand
AAAGGACTTGGAAGAGTGCTATAAAACTAATTTTTTTTTCTGTGTAATTGACATATCATGTGACTGGGGGTAATTCATCTTTTCTGTATTCTTGCAGTATGACATTTCCCACTCTGCATGTGACAAAATAACACCTTAAAAGAGCTCATTGTTAAATACTTGGTTTTTTTTCTAAAATGAAGGAATATTACCTCCAGTTACAACCAGCCACCAAAACTGAAAACACACTGACCTTGTATGACCTTTTCACTTAAAAGGTCAAAGTAAATCCAAGCATATTTTAGGAAAATATAAATTCTTTTTCCTAAAAAAAAAAAATAAATCTGTATTTGGAGGTTTTAATGCTTATGTTCCATAGAAATCATCGAAAACTCTGAAGTCACTACAAGTGCAGATGAACATGTTATCAAAACAATATGTATGAAGAGAAAAATGTTGTATGTGGTGATCTTATTTCAAATAAGAACAGGGAATTTCATGCAATTTTACAGAGGTTTGTTTTGTAACTCAGCTCTATTTATTTTTCTAAAGTGTAGGCCATATTTACAATACTTGAATACTTTCTATTCTTTACATCATTGTGTAACTTTCCAGATTTTGAATGAAAATGAGAAAAAAAAATTCATGCAATTTGAACTTCAGAAAGGATTACTGCAGTCTAGGAAATAGTAGTTTTCTGACAAGCATTAAAGTTCTGAGATTCCCACGCTCAGAGGGAATGAAAAGTACAGTACTCCTAAGAGTACAAGCAAAATCTGTTCTAGAAGAGAGTTCATTTAAAATCCTACCTTTTTTTGAAACATTTACTCCCTCATTAGAAAGATATAAAATTGAATGACAGGTGTAGTCGGGCCTTAAACCAAACTAAAAACAGAATTAGATCATAAGCATGTAGAAATCTTATCCTCTTTAGTCACTAATCTAAATTTCATTAATCAGATATGAAGCTGTAATTTTGTTTGTCTGTATCTGGATGGTCAAAAAATCAACAACAAAGATGACATTAAGCAGATTTTTGAGCTGAAAACTGTGGAGTCATTATATGGAGTCACCCTAATAAGGATGTCTTTAATTAATTCTGTTTTTCTGCAGGAAACTAAGAATGATATAATGTTATAATCTTGCTAAAAATCTGGTGTGTATAAATGGGCACTGCTTCTTTCAGTGAATACTGGTAAAGCAAAATCTCAGTGTAGGAAGTTTTCATTTTTGTGACACAGTTTAGAAAGTAAAAGTATGCAACAACCCAGAAAATTGATGCAAAAAGCATTTCTGTTAACATAGCTTTTGTAATTTTGAGACTGCCATAACATTCTGACACAATTTCTCTTTTTTACTCTGTAGTTACAATGCAATATCGATATAATAGCATGTGCCCATATGCTGTAGCAGTAACAAATGGCGCACTCAACCCTCGCATTTTTACGGAATGTATTTTTATTCATCTTGCGGAAAATACACAAAATAGTTAATGCTGTTTTGCACAAATTCAGTGAGTCCAACTAGTTTCATTCAAGGTGAGTAAACACACCACACAATATTGGCAGACATCTTTACTGTAAACAATGTGTTAAATGGCGAGTAGTGAAGAAAGACTAACTTCCTGACATCCATTTTTGCAATGAGATAAAGACAGTAATGCTTTTGCACTGTAAAGTGCTGTAAAGCAGCCACTTAATGTAAAAGAAATTCTTTATCAAAGGAGTAATTAAACAGAGATGGTAATGGCTGAGTTGCCTCAAAGGGCATTTCTACTCTACAAAAGACTGCGAAAAACAGTATCATAGCATTTTTATGTTTACTGATTTCCAGATTTAGCTTGCCTTTGTGAATTCCCTCGTAAAGGTTTTTTCCTGTTCTTGCATTTTCCTGCTACCATTTCATAAAATGCAAAAAATTAACCAGAAAATTTTGTTANTAGCTCTTTTCTTGTTGGCCTTGTTGAACTGCTGCTGATAGCTGTTCTTGATAGCTGGGTTGGGTTTTTGTTTTGGGGTGTTTTTTTTTGTTTGGTTTTTGTTTGTTTCTTTCTTTTCGTTTAGAGACGTTGCTTCCATGATTTTAGCATTGGTAGCAGCTGAGGACCACGATACATTCTCAGGAGTTTCATAAGACAGTGTTAATCTGCCTGTAAAAACTGCAGCGAGGTTAAAAAATGTAACAAATCCAATTCACATGATCCTGTATACAACTATTTCATTCATGAACACTCTGAGCTTCAGTCTCCTCTCAAGTAAAGCCTGATGAACAATGCAACTGGAATGAGATATTTTTGGCCTTGGTGTTACTTTAAGTTGTAGTGCACTTAAGAAATAGAGCTTGATGAGGTAAAAAAACTAAACAAAACAGCTCCTCCTAGTAGAGCACAGAAGAAAACAATTAAAATCAAATCACTTTAGTTTTCATGTCATTAATAAGCATATTTAAATCCCGATATTGAGAAATCAAGCTTTCCTTTCTAATAGTTACATTTGAATTCATAGGAACCACCATCTGCACACTAGGCAAGGCATTTGATTTCTTAATGTTCAAAATAATTACTCTGTAGTCCTGTCACCTGTTACCAAAGAAAAACTCTACTTTATGATCTCTGAAAAGGCTATGAGTTATGTATTTCTTGCAAAACAACATAATAGTCAAGGCACCAATTCAGCAGGTACTAGATTTGACCACATGTATATAATTTTGCTTTCTTTTAAGGGACTTGACAGTCAATGTGTCATTTAGGAATATTACCTAGCAAATAGAAGTTTTCTTTCAGAACATTTCAACAGTTCAGAAGTACAATTAAAGATTCAATCTTAGTTTAATTTCAAAAGTCCATAAAAATGGCCCTTTTAATTAACGTTTGTATATTAGAAAAAAGTTTGTGGAAATCTTAATCCTTGACAAATACCTTATACCAGGACCAGTTCAGTGCCTTGGCCTAAACAATTGTTTTCATGATGCTGAAGCACATCTCTAGGTTCATTCTATATTCAGTGGGTTACATGCAAGCACCAAGTTGAAAATCCAAATGGTGAAATCTGAAGGAAGAACAAGCCTTGAAACAGGACAATTTATTTAAATACAGATCTCTGAATTATTGTCTGAATGTGCCTCACTCTGGTGGAAGCTCAGTTCATGTAGATCATTTGATCACCAGGTCAAAAAGTGCTGTTTTAAGTTTGCCTTAGGAAAACTCAAGGACCACCAAAGAAAGATGTCAGGAAGAAGTCTTGTATTTGGACCACACCTTCCATTGCATGGTTAAATCACTCACCGTCTGTAGACAGAGCAATACCTTTGTCTAGTCACTGAATAGAACCCATTTCTACTAATGACAGAAAAACCTCCAGAAATCCAAAGTTGCATGTTGTTGAAATACTTCAGGAAACTCTTAATAATATATGTCAATAACTTAAAGTTCATTTCTCAATAAGAGAGAGATAAAAAAAAACCCAATAGCAATTAATACATACTGCAGTCTCTGCAGAATTTTCAGACCAACCTGCGGTAGAAAACTGTATTCATACTACAGGATTTTAAAGGCAAGCAAAAAATTAAATTATGAACAATTCTGTATAAAACAATTTAGAATTTAACAGAAATTGCTTTAAAACTCATTATATTTCTCTTTAATTGCCATTCAATTCTATGGAATCTTCCAGAAAGAAGTACTGCTTTTGGCAATATAAGCAACAGAAAAACTTCCTGAGAAATAACTCCTTTGGGGCCAGAGACAGAAAAAATACGTATTCATCTGAATGCAATCAAGAACAAAAATAATCAAAACACTGTTATAAATGTTCAAGATTGCTTTTCCCTTTTCTCAGCTGTTAGCATCTTAAACTTGCCAGCATCTTATGACCTAAACAGTTATTTTTAAATTTATTTCTCACAGAAGAAAACCTACATCTTCCAATCTAAAATTAGACTGTGAGACTGTCTTATCCTGCAGCCAATCATATGTAAGGTAGGTACTCAAATTAAAATGAAAAATCTGAGAATTCTAAAAGCAATAGAAGTAGGTCACAGTGAGCCTTACCTATGGTTAAGAGAAAGTTTCAGTAACAAGGTATTCTTGTTAATGAGCTGTAATTTAATCAGCTTTCTCATGAGGAAAAATTGTCTCCACCTAAGGTGTAAATTGCCCCATACAGAGCCAATTAATGAATATAAAAGGTTTTTTATGTGCCCTATCCAACATACTTAAAGGAAAAATCTTTGCAGAGGAGTAGTTGTCAGGCACACAATAGATAGTTACATATTGTTGGCACTACTTAGCTGCATTATATTTAAAGCAAGGGGCTCCTCTTTCATGAGATTGATAGAGAAGTTCTTGCCCACTGAATGACCCACTTAATTCACTTAGAAAAGGAAAAGAATCAGTAACTTGTGTTTTAATTGCACAAGTTTCATTTCTACAAATCTGAGCCTGGAGACTGTGGCAGCCCTGTATCTTTTCCTTTTAATTATTATTTTTTTTTTTTAATGGTAATATGGTGTCTATTTTAAAGTTAAAATTGCCATTAGCTGCAGAGATGTGGAGAATGCCCTGTTGGTTTGAAGTAACAACACAAAAGAGTGTAACACCTTTTCTTGTTTGGTATCTTCTCTTTTCTAGGTTTGAAAAAACAAAGTCTGCTTGAGGAACTGAAGAACTGTTGCCCACTCTTGGTCTTCACAGATGTATTTCTACATTCCGGGGTCAATCTGGAGCTCATACTCTAAAAATATCTGTCAGGATGTCGGGTGCATTTTCAAGGACCTTTGTGTTATTTCATTAGTTGGTTGCCAATAGCAGGAGATGACATCATATTCAGACTAAAAGCCATGAAGGGATTACAATGTGTTTTTGCACAGTAGTTAAAACTTTTGGAGGAATGATGAGCTACAGACATCCTTTCTAAGACATGTACAACTAGATGAAGGAAGTGCTTATTTAAAAAAAAATTACATTTCCTAAAATTTTATAGATACAAGTGAGGCATTAATTTTCTTCAGTAATTTCAAACCATTTTTGCTAAACCACTCCATTAAACCTCTGTGTTCTTTGGCGTATCTAGTAACATTTTTTCAGCCTAATTTACAATTAGCTATTCTTTTTCCATCTATATTAACTCATAATTTAGATGGTTAGTGTGCCTATGTCTAATTTGCTATGTATTTTGACATACTATTTGAAGAACAACACCCATATAATCTATAAGAGGTTTCTTACATAATAATTTGTTAATTTAATTATCACATTTTTAAAAGCCCTAAATTTTTTGTAGTTTCTATTTAGCACTATGATATTTGGGCAAGAGGAACCAAGAGCTTAGTGCAACTTTATGCATCTAGCAAAGAACAAAATGTGTCCAGAATTCAACTGTACTTGCACATGATTTAAAAATTGTGGTTGGATACCCCTACTGGTAAAGGAGAAATGGTATGATTAAATGGGAGTATTGATATTTCTCATAGGATACTTAGATAAGCAAACGATATTCTAGCTATTTTTAAGATTAATGACATAACTGTATTTTCAGTTCCATGAACCACTAAGTAAATTTGTGATTTCCAATTGCCCTAGTATCTTACATTTCTCTTATAAAAACATTTCTTTATTTCTCTTCTAATTGCTGTCCTACACAGGGGAAGCATTGTGCTACATATCTCAATTTCATTTAAAATTTGTTGGCAAATAATAGCACATTTAAGATGTACATGTGTTTACTAGGCTTTTATGCACCATATTATATCAACCCAGAATGAGTAACTCCATACACCTTTCACTCTTCGACATAATTCCACTTGTGAAATCCCCGTGCACCCATTCTTTAGCCATTTCTGGATGTTTTGGATGGCCATTTTCAACTAAAAGTATACAATAAATAAAATATTACTATTTCTTGAGAGTCTTAGCAATGAATTTCTGAAGCAAATTTCGAAAATACATCTCCTTTAGCTGACCTCTAGGATACCTCTCATGAGAATAGAAAATGGTGAACACATCACTGTAACAATCATAAATACTAATATTAATAAAATACCAGCACTATTATAACATATTCAAATACTAATGGGGTCAACAACTTAGCCATTTTAGGAAATATTGAAATTATATATTTTTATAAATAAGCAATAGCAGTTTTCAAAGCTACACATATCAGCACCTGGTAATTTAGACTTTCTGTTGCATAACCTTTGAGAAGGTGAACATTAGGAGAACATTCATCATTTTTGCAACTGTCTAGGAAAAAAAGTCCATAGAAATGCAAAAGGATAGAGGACAGTATTTCCACTTCAGGCTAGGAACTTTTATGTTCAAAAGCGTAAAGCACTGATCTTCAGAGAAGGAGCTTAACTTTCTGTTTGTTATTTCAATAATAAGTTTACATTCACTTACAGCCAAGACAATTCAAACTATTTTGAAGTGAAATCTTACAGAAATGAAAGAAAATGTCTGAGCTGGATATGTAATGAAGAATTCTTCTTATGCAGACAGAACACTCCCATTACTTCGTACATGCAAACACTTACAGCTATTTTGCAGGAGTAAAACCCATGTGAAAAATTGCACAATCAGGTGATAAATTACCATGTGACAAATTAATTTTATATGTGCCTTTGACTGCCTTATCTGCCCTCTACTCATGGATCCATCTCTTGGGACTTTAGTAAAAAGCTGAACGAAGCCTGAACAGCCTCAGATATATGCCGTCCTAATTCTAAACTAGCTAGACAGTAAAAAAAAATCATCTTGCTATTTCTATCCAGAAAAATGAAATAAATCAACCATGACTCACTGAGCATGATGTGAAATTCTGTGGCTGTGACATTTGGAAAGAAAAACATAGCTATGAGTGTCCATGCATGCATATATACATGAAATTAATTTTCCAATTTTAAAAATTTCTAAAATAGTTTGTTCAAATAGGCTTTTTGTGATATCCAGAGGGTCCTCACTTGTACATAATCAGTGCAACAACTTCAGAAGCAGAAATCTGTAAGCCATGAGTACAGTACACCCCTAATATGTCATTCATCCATCTACTCTATAGACTCATGTGCACGGCCCCAGGCTCACCATGTTTCAGGGATTAACAGCTGCTGGTGAAATGGCCCTGTACCCAGGAGAAATGCTGCTGGAAAACAAATACATCTGCCTTCACTGAGATCTCTCTGATCAGCTGCCAGACTTTGTAAATGACCAGTCAGGCTTTTAAAAATAACATCTCATCTGGAACATTCCCAGGTAAATACGTAGCCTGCACTGTCCCCCCCCACCATTACACTGTGATTACCCCAAATCAAATTCTGTTCATCTCCTGTCTTTGCAGCACTCAGTAAAAATTGTACTTCTCAGTAATGAAGAGCAATGCTGAGATTTTCATTGGTGGCTCTGGAGAGGAACTTTCACAATAACACAACTGCCATTAGGGTTCTTTCACCACAGATATCTCATCATGTGCATATGCCACAAGCAGAATAAAATATCCTCTAAGGTCCTCTAAGATCAGTTTTCCTTCTCCTACATAATGGATCCATCAACAAAGGCTATTGAACTTTTCTGACTAGGTGATTGAGCTGGCAGTAATGGCTACCCACACACCTAGCTGGGATTGAACCTCTCCTAGCACCTCTGTTCATTTCCAGCATTGCCTTCCCTACATAATCTTTTATGGACAAATAGATATGGATAAGTGTCAGCACAACAGTATAAATTTGGAAACAGTTATGCTGTTGCACCACAGAGTTCCTGAGGGCCTTGTTTTCAGCACCTCCATAGTGAGTTCAATAATAATAGCTGGCTGAATTGGCTAATGAACACTAGTAAAATGTTTCACTGTGGCAGCGGAATGAACAGAATGCAAGACCTCTGGCATTTAATTCAGCTTTTGCTACATTGCAGAAAGAATGAAATGTGGAAAAGCAGCCCAAGATGCCGAGATTTTGTATGAAATGTGATTTGCTGATATCACTTGCCTTGCAGGGTAACTTTTCTAGACTGAGGAAATGCTGGAAAAAAAATAAATTAAAATCCAGAATTGAAAGTTCACCCAAAAAGAATTTGGAAGTGTTGCATCAACTGTTGCTAGCTTTCATTATCTGGCCTTGCTTTAATGTTGCTGCTTACATGTCAATTACTTATAGTCTTGAGTAATTCTCTTTAACTCAGATTTGGCATTTGGGAAGATACAGTTCACTGAAGTACGCAACTTGTTCATTTTTTTAAATTAAGGTGTTTTCCAAGTTTTCTTTGCTTAATTGCAGAGAAGACAGTAAGCTGAGAAACATGCAATAAGTGTGTATTGAATCCCTGTTATAGAACCTCCAGCAGATGACATTGAAATACTTTTTAGATGGTTTATAAAAAAAATCAGACAAATTTAGCCTTCCTGTACAATTTACCTGTTAGGCATGTCTACCATAGTAATAAGGAAGTAAAGGAAGAGCACTTTAAGGCTTTCCTAAAGACCACACTAAAAGCCTGTAGCATGAATCATTGATGCTAAATTTCTTAAATCTCCTTCCTATTTTCATTTTGTGTTTTTTGTGGATTCTTCTTGTTCTGTTTAATTTTTTTGAAAATAATATGACAGCCAAAACAGCAGGTAATATATTCAATGCCAACATTATTTTAGTAGTGATTTTGTCCAGCCTTCTGACATGCCAAAGTATATGAATCTTGAAACCATTCCCTCTAATTTAAGAACTTAGAAGCAAGGTATTTGGCCTAATTTCCAATGTATAAGTAGGGTTGTGCACCACAGAAGTCTTCATTATGGCAGAACTCTTTCAGAGAAATATGAAACAATTATGCTATTTCTTAAATCTTATAAACTAATGACAAACAAAGAAATTTAATCAGAAAAACATTGGCACTGTATCACCTCATCTCACCTTTTGCTTTGATATGAGGAGGAAACAGGCATTTTTGATGGAGAATGAAGTATCACTTGTGTCTGTGAAGGCTTTCTTAAATGACAGAGGTGAAATAAAATCTGCAAGCAAAGGATTGGGATGACTACCAAACTATGTAAACTTGTCTTATAGAGAGAAGGGCAATTTTGATAACCTATTCTGTTCTATTCTAGTGGACTACTTTTTTCCTAACCACATAGTGCTAGCATTCTGGTTTCAAATCACAGGAAAAGATTTTTCAACATTTGCAATAGCAACAAGGTGAAGAGCCTCAAACCCACATCCCCAAACATGTTTTCAAATACAAAATTCTTCATCAGTTTATTAAGAAGCTAATTGTGGGGATCCTGTCAAAAAACGAAGTCTAAAGTCTGTTCAGTCAGTCAGCTGCTTCCCTAAACTCAGTTTTGATGACAAGTCAACCTGCTTCATTCCTTTGCTTCTTCAATGGTTACAACGGGAGCTACTTTCAAAGGGACACAAGCTTTTAAAAGAATAAAAAGTACTACAAGAGAAAGAATAATTTCTATTCCTTAATCTCTGGTGGCACCTTCCTTCTGTAAATACATAGCATTATTTATATGTGGATAATGTGTAAAAATTAGGGCCAAATTGACTGGCAAACAGCCCCACAACTCGTTTCCTAGCCAAAGCATCTGATTCTTATTTAATTTGCAATGTATTTGTGTACATAGGATACAATAAACAATTCCATGTTTATGCTTTAAAATATAGTTGATTTTGTTTAAAATGAATTTGAAGACATTTTACAATGAGTTAAAACTAATGACAGACAAATTAAGAAAAACAACTTTTTGGCAAAGCTGAGTAGGCTCAAAATAAATAAAGTACTTAGTGAAGTGAGTGGGGAAAATTACACTAAATGATTAAGTGTTGAATCACCATCCCACTTATCTCAAACTGCTATTTTTAAAAATAGCTTCAGCATGCATATTTGTCATTTTTCCTACTGTAGGAACACTGTCTTATTTTTTGAAACATGTTCCCTCTATTCAGCAGACAAGAAATGTCACTGTTGATCATAGCTTTAATCCATCTCTGAGATTGCAGTTCCCTTCCACAAAAGGGCCAATAGTTGGTGTAGTCTCACAAGAATTTCAGAGAAGAGAAATACTTCAGAGGGTTCCTAGCAAAGCAGTGTGAACTCTCATTGTATTACCTGTGCTGCACATATTGTAAGATACGGATCAGAAAGGGTTCCTTTGACCATCTACAATCTAAAATAAACACAAATCAATGAATCACTTCACACGCTACAAAAATATTTTTTTTAAGAAAGAACAATAACTCTCTTTTTTTATATGTTTTAACCCGATGGGTTGTCCTATAATACATGTCACCATCATTTATAGAAACATCATAATAATGCAGCCTGATACTACTGGCCCCAAAAGGAAATTGCAAATGATAAATTATCTTCAATTTACACTTTTCAACACATCCATGGCAATAATATTTTGTGCTAGAATTGTTATCTGTAGACTGAAGTCTACAGATAAATTTGGCTCACTTTCTGGTCTTTTCCCTAGCCCCTAAATGGAAGCAATGATCCATATATCCTGTGTGCAAGTTCTTGAGGCCTGTTAGCTCACTTTAGACATAATCTAGAAAGATCTGCCACTCTGGATCACGTTGTGTTCACGCAAATGCTTGTCACTTAATGCAGTTCACATCCAGGAAACATTGCAGTCTTACCTAAGAAGAATCTGACATTCCTGAGCTCGGGAGAATGGATTACAGAGAAATTGCAGACCAGAATAAAGTGCACTTTGGCTAAGTTCTTGAATTCCTTGTGTTACGGCTCTATCAGGAATATAGAAAATGCTTGTTATTTGTAACCATTTGCTTAAGAAAAAAGTTGTGTGTTGAACAAACTAGACAGTTTTTCATCTGTAAAGACAAATTACTTAAAATCAGACATTCAAATAAAGAAATTAAGAGAGGAGGTTATGGAAATTTTTTCCATTTTAGCCAGGCATTTTAAAAAGTGTAATGGTAGGCAATTATATGATAAGTATTATAGAGGTTAGCAAGAAGTCTACAAAATTTGAGCTATGCTTATGCTACGCAAAACGTGAATAGTGTCTTATCACAGATGCTGACATTGGCTATGAAAAAAATCATCTCCCCTGCTACTTCCCCCAAAGAAAGGAATTTACAAGAAGCTGTTTGTGTGCAAAGATTAATGCCTGCCAAGAAATACAAATTATTATGTGTAGTACATCAGAAAAAATAGTTTGGTCTAAATTCATCCTGGAGGTAATTCTATCACCTACTAAAGACTCTTACCAATAATGTATAAAGACTAATCATTATGAATATCTCTAATGTATACACTGTCACTATTTTTCAGATAAATTCTTAGTTCTTTGTGAAAATATTTGTACTTAACAGCTGACTATGAAATTTCCTGTGAAATTCCTGACTGCAAATCAGGTACATTAACCTCACACCTTCACCAGCCTATGTCTGGCCTTGTATGAACCTGCAGTTTCAGAATTTTCCTTTGTATAAACTACTTGACACCATCTGAAAACAAATGTAAAACAGCTTTTAAAAATTTGCAAAAGTACAAGAAAGGACAAAGTATTATCCTTACAAAGTGATCTGTCATCATAGTTGGCATTATCTAGGCATTTTTCAGTTTTATTTAATTTCCAGAAATCTTGTATAATCATATGTCAACATGTTTGCTTAGGTGTTAACTGAAAAAAACCAATCAAACATTATAAAATATTTCACAGAGTGTAAAGAGCTACAAAGTACACCAAAGACAATTTTTTTGGTATAATATAGTGCTTTGTTCCCCTTAAAATTGTAAATTTTGCCTTCTTTTATGTTTAGGACATTATAATGCATAGCCATAACTACTTGTGAAAGAAAATAGAGAATTGTCATGCTGAGGAATTATTTAATTTAAAGTAAATGCTGTCTATACACTGCAGTGACCCAGATGTGAATCTGTGAAGACTAGCATGGGGCTTTGACTTAGCAGCATGGATTTCACAAGGATAATTTTGGAAAAGGTACTGAGGGGCCTGTGTGCATTCTGCTCGATAGAACAGTAATGTCAGTTTTTGCATTATCTCTAAAAGATTTCTTAATTAAAACAGTTCTATCTCAAAAGCACAGAATGCTTCCAATTTACTATCTGGTGCCTGATATATGAAATAAAGCCATGATCTCACAGAACTGAAGGAACATTGTTACTCAATAGGAAGGAGGGGGGGAAAACAGCTAATTTTAAAAACAATAATTTAATAATTAATGAAAACAGCTCTATTCACACTCCTCGGGGGGAAAAAAGGAGGAACCAAGCAGAGATTTGAGCTTTTGTAACATTACACTCTAAAAAATTGAAGTTTTATTTTTCAATGGAGAATTAAATCAGCATTTTTCTAGCCATTGAAAAAGAGAATAAAAATATGGTAAGCCTATTTCTGTTTAAATCTCTCCTTGAGTAAGAGAAACATCAGGATTCATACCCTGACTGAGTCTAGGATTTAGTTTCCAGGTGCACTTGATCAGATGGTCAACAGTGAGCACCTGAATGGCCCCACTGAACCAAATGCAAGTATTCATAAGCTTTATGGCAGTTTATTTTTAACTACATACTTCAGTACTTTGTGGGCAGAAGTCTAAACTCCTGCTTCTGTGTTAGACAGTCTGTGTCTAACAAATTTTGGATTATTAAAACCCCTCTTGTGCTGTTGATGACCTTGCCTTATGGGCAGACTCTATTGACTCTACTGAGGACAGTATAGTTCCCCCCCCCCAAAAAATTGATTGTTGCCTAGACACCCCCCAAATGTCAGTGTCCTTTTTATGCTAAAGGTAATGTTTTGTTTTCTAAATAGCAGAATTAAATAAATTTAAGTATAGAAGTAGAATAAAAGATAATAAAATCAATTAAAATCAGCTAGAATAAACAAATCAGAGGCTTTTTACCTAGAAAATATATTGCAAAACTGAGTTCAAATCTCAGGTATTACCATTTGCATTCAAACTCCATAATAAATGATTTATAGCACAGTCTCCAACTTCATGTATATTTAAAGTGCCGTATAACTAGAAAAGATACCTTGATCTGTAATTGTTGTGTGTGAAGATAGATCCATTGGGATGAAGGTATAAGGTATCCCATATTTTCTGTTGAATAAATGAGAAAGGCAATGATATGTGCCCACCAAAGCACCCAAAAAGTCGGAAAGTGTCAACAGAACAACCTAATGAATTAGTGTTCACAGAGGCACAAGATGAAGCCTAGGGAAGAGCATTCCAAGGGATTTAATATTTTTATGCAAGACTTCTGACAGAGTGACTGCAGAGAGGTGGGCAGTGGTCATGGAAACAATCACTCTGCCAATCCTCATTTTCATAGAAATACAGAAGTCTTTCTGCTTTATGCTCTGTCTCTCCATTCTCCTCCAAAAGGAGATCTGAGACCCGAGCTGAGTGACACAAAGGTTATGCTGTCATATTTCTTTATGTGTCACATTTCTATAATACGTTACTAAATCTCATACACCCTCCTTTTCTTCATGGAGTGTTTCAAGGCCTATTGATGTGTGTTCATTTTTTTCTTGATATTATTGTCACTAACTCCCAAAGCAATGCTGTTATTCCTTCAAAGCTGCAATATTCAGCTGAAATTAGAGGGAAAAGTACATTTTTTACAGGTGTCTAAAAATATTCTGCAAGTAAGAATAGACAGCACCATGCACAATATTCTACTTACAGCTCAACCTATTACATACCACAAATACAAAGAACTGCTGACAGAAAATCTATGACTTAAAATATGACATAGAATATATTAATGTAAACAGGTAGTATTCAAAGAACCTGGAATTTATTATACTTTATACTGGAAGTACAGGTTTGGTATATGTCCTGGTTTAGGGCAAATTTGGGGGAAAACCTCCAGAAGGAGTCCCCAGAAAGCAAACCCCCACGACTCCTCCCCCCACCACCAGGTTCAGGAAGAATTTTATCAGAGGGAAGTGGAAAAAACCTGTTTATTTAACAAGAAAAACACTCCCCAGCACACACACAAAAAAACCTGAACAACACCAGATGACAAAAACTCTTTCACCGCTCTGAAAGGATGACAAACTCAGAAAGTCTCTCCTACGAGTGGTCGCCCAGTTATCGGTCTCCGGCGCTGGGGATGACTGCTGCTGATCACAAAATGCAGACTCACGGTGTTTCTTGGTGTTTCCCAGGACCCCATCCGAAACAGGTGCAGATGGTATTCAGGAGAGGGAAAGGGAAAAAAAAAACAGTCCAGGGAAAAAATTGGACTGCCCAGCTAAACTAACTAATAAGCAAAAGCAAGACCAAAAGCAAGAAGTAGGAGCAAGAGCAAAGTGAAAGCAAGCAAGCCCGCAAGCAAGCAAGCAAAGCCTAGCCTCTCCTCAACACAGACCATGGGGAAGGTGAGCCGGCTGATAAGAAGACAAAACAAACCTTCACTTTCAGAGTCAGTCCTGAAAGCACAGAACATAATACCAAGCATAAACAGAACAGACGATTGGGGATACAAGCACCATAACGTCACCCTAGGACAGTACACCAAAGATCACTGAGGAGGGATTACCTTTTCTCTCATGTTGGGGGGGAAGGTTATCATACCTCAAATAAGCAATTTTAAATATAGAAAAATCTTAATTAATAGGAAAATAACATTCTTCCACTTTCTTTGTTACTGCATGCTTCCATTGAATATCACAACTACCTGAAGTTAAGAATAAACCAAAAACCAATGCCAGGTTTTTGTAAAGTCTAAAATGCAGAATTATTAAGCACAGCAAAGATTCCGCAACTATTTTCTTTTTATTAGAATATCCATTTCCTATTAGCTGTAAGTTATAACATTTTCTCTCAGGAATCCTGCAATTAATGCTGTTTTCAGGTCATAGGTGTGACAAGACATTTGTTGCCCACAGAAAACTGTTAAGTGTCTGAATCTCATGGCCAGAAACTGTGTCCAAGGGTCAGGACTCCTGCTATCCATATCTGCCACTGTCCTTACTCTCCTCTGCTCCAAGCTTACCTGGTTATGATAACCAGGTTATCATAAAAATACAGCACACAGGTATACTAGGCTAATGTCCTCAAAGTGTCAATATGAAGTTTCCTGGAATGAAAGGTCTATAGAAGAGTAAGATGTAATACATATTCTTCTGATAAATAGCATTACTTCACTTGTTTAGGCATAAATCAATCATTTAAATCATTGACAGTAACAAAAAACAGCACAGTTAATTTTAAATCTACTGTAAAAAGACCTGATGCAGGAATACCAGGTTCAGGGAAAAAATGAACTCAAAATAGGGGAGCATGTAGGCTCCAATTATGGCCTGGTTACCATTGTCATTTTCTGCAGAATTATTTGTGAGTCCCTAGGAATTATTTAATCACCAGTTGTGAATGATGTCACTCCATTTATGTGTCATCTCCTGTATCAGTACCAGGTGACCTGCACTGAAGATGTACATCTCAGGGTCAGAGGAAAAGAAAAAATTTCTCTTGTATTATGTGTTTGAATGACGTAAAGCAAGTCATGTTCTTCAAAGATGTCTTCTGTATAATTCAAAGCAAAAAGAAGAGTTCAAATTGGATTTTTGACAGAAACTTCTTTTTAAAGAGCCCCCTTGTCTGAAAAGAGTGTATTCACAAGGCTTTCCAACATATTTTGATGTCATCTCACATCAGTATTGACAGTGTTTTGACTGCTGCAGGAAAAAGAGAACAATTCACTGTTCTTTGGCTAGATTTTATTGACACATTTCACTGTGCTTGGAGTATTAATGAGAAAGAAAAGTACTGAAGACTTATAAGGCTTTCCTGTATATACCCTGCTGACCAACAGCCTTTCTTACGGTAGCATCATTTACTAAAAAAAGAGAGATACCGACAATGGGAATCAGAGTGGCTGCAACACAAAAAATTGTGGAAGAGTACGAAAGGAGACTTGTGCTAAAATTTGGTTTACAGCCCCTGATTTCTTCTGGTCTGTGGGTTCTTAGTGGGGGGTGAATTACCAGAAAAGATGTGGTGACACAGACAGATCTCAGAAACGCATGCAGCTATCCAGCTGTCAGGCTGCAGGGCGTGCCAGAGCTTGGCACTGGTATTGAAGGGCAGTGGAGACAACAGCTGTGTGAGGTGAGACCAGACCAGGTGGATGATCTGCTCAGCCTAGTGGCAGAGCTAAGAGAGGAGATAGAAAGGTTAAGAACTATCAGGGACTCAGAACAGAAGACTGACTGGTGGAGCCATTCCCTACCATCCTGGAGAACATGCATCAGCCAGCTGCATCACCAGAAGGGAAAAACCCCCTATCATCTGAAGGAGGGGACCTAAAAGGGCAAGCCAGCAACAGGGGTTTAGGGGTGACAAAGACACAGTGATCAGATTTCTGTTAGGGGTAGCAGATGAATCCCCTCCCAGCCACTAAGGTGCTCTCAATATACATGAGGCCTGGAACTTGAGGACCAGACACACAGCAACAGGGATGGAGATGCAGCCAAGATGAAAGCCTAGGGCTAGTCAGTCTACTCCCATCTCAGTCAAGATAAAAAGGAGGATTGCTGTCATTGGTGACTCCCTCCTGTGGAGAACAAAAGATCCAGACTAACAGACCAATGGGACCCACCCCATAGGGAAGTCTGCTGCCTCTCTAGGGCCCAGGGTAAAAGATATTTACCCAAGTTTCCATGCTGCTATGGCCCTTTGATTATTATCCATTACTGTTTTTTTCAGATGGGTGATGGAGTTCTAATATGAAGTCTGAGGACTATCAAGAGGGACCTCAATTGTCCAAGGATGACTGACTGAGAGATCTGGAGCATAAGGGTGTTATCCTCTATTCTGCCAGTTACAGGGAATGACAGGGTTAGGATGAAGAAAATCGTACATATTCATACTTGACTCTGAGCTTGGTGTCACCACCAGAATGAGAGGTTTTGATCATGGATTGGTTTTGATCAGTCTGCTGTCTTGGTAGAAGTAGGGGATGGAGATCCATATGGCAGCAAGAAATCAAAGGTTAATGAATGATATGCTGGAAACTGTGGAAGCATCTGAGTACGGTCATGCAGGAATCAGAGCTTTCCCAGTGAAAAACAGTGGGATCAATAGCCCACAAAATTCATCTACACCAATGCATGTAGTGTGTGCAACAAACAGAAGGAGCTGTAAGCCATGGTGCAACTGAAAAGCTATGACATAGTTGTTATGATACAGTCTTGATGTAGTAAGTCACACAACTGGAGTGCTGCAGTGGATGTCTATAAGCTGTTTAGGAAGGAAAAGAGGCAGCAGAGTAGTTGTGTATTATAGGCAGTACTTCAATCATCTAGAGATTAAAGATGGTAATGATAGGTTTGAGTGTCCGTGTGTAAGAATCAGGAGATGGTCAATAAGACAGACATCCTGGGGGGATTCTGTTATAGACCAGCCAACCAGGGTGAAGAGACAGAAGAAATATTCTGTATACAGCTGGGAGAAGTCTCATCGTCATTAGCCCTTGTTCTCATGGGGAACTTCAGCTTTATCAGACATCTGCCAGAAACACAACACAGTGGAGAGCAGGCAGTATAGAAGGTTCCTGGAGTGTGTGGCAGAGAACTTACTGACACAGCTAGTGAGTGACCCATCTGGGGGAGGCACCTGCTGGACCATCTGCTTGTGATCTGAGGAGGACTGGTGGGTGATGGGATGGTTGGAGGTCATCTTGTTCCCAGGGAACATGAAATGTTACAGTTTCTGGTTCTTGAGGAAGCAAGGTCAGCAAAACCACCATCTTGGACATGCAGAGGGAAGACTTTTTCTGTTTGGGACACTGAAAGAAAGTCCTAAAGAGCAACAGAGTCTAGGAATTTCAGAAACGCTATAAGAAGGAAATCTTAAAGAGGCAGAAGCAGGTTGTTCCCATGTGCTGAAAGATGAGAGAACAGGGAAGAAGACTGGCCTGGATATAGGGAGAGCTTTGGCTGGCACTCCAGGGGAAAATAAGATTGTATCACCTTTGGAAGAAGGAATAGGCATATCAAAATGACTAGAGAGATGTTGTGAGGTTATGCAGGGAGAAAGTTAGAAAGGTGAGAACCCAAACTTCATCTAGCTGCTGCTGTTAAAGGCAAGGAAAAATATTTTTATCAATACATCAGCAACAAAAGGTCCAAGGACAATCTCCATCCTTTACTGCATGTAGAAGGGAACATACTGACAAAGGAGGCGGGAAAGGCTGAGGTACTGGAATGCCCCAGCCTTTAATAGCAAGACCAGTTGTCTGTGGGGTACGCAGTGGCTTGAGATGGAAGAAGGAGGTAGAGAGCAGAATTAAGACCCCATAACACAATAGGAAGGCTCTGCAGAGGGATCTGAACAGACCGGATTGATGGGCCAAGGTCAATTGTTTGAGGTGCAAAAAGACCAAGTGTTGGGTCCTGCCCCTGGGTCACAACAACCTTCTGCAGTGCTACAGGCTGGGTGCAGAGTGGCTGGAAAGTGGGCCAGTGAAAAGGACCTGGGGAAGCTGGTCAACATCCAGCTGAACAAGAGACAAAACTGCTCACANATCACTACCCCTGGAAGTGTTCAAAAGGAATGGGAATGTAGAACTTGGTAGCATGGTTTAGTTGTGAACATAGTGGTGCTATATTAATGGCTGAACTGAATAATCTCAAGGCCAAGGCAGCCAAGGGCATCCCGGGCTGTATCAGAAATGGTGTGAACTGCAGATCATTCTATGGTCTGCCCTGTACTCAGCACTTCTGAAGCCACATCTCAAGTACTGTGTCCGTTTCTGAGCCACTCACTACAAGGAAGACACTGAGGTGCTGAAGTGTGTTCAGAGAAGGGCAACAGAGCTGGAGAAGGGTCTGGAGCACAAGTCTCGTGTGGAGCAGCTAAGGGAGCTGGGGGTGTTTAGCCTGGAGAAAAGGAAGGTGTGGAGGGACCTCATCATCATCTGCACCTGCCTGAAAGGAGGTTTTAGTAAAGTGGGGTTCAGTCTCTCCTCCCAAGTAACAGGAGACAGGAGGATAGGAAATGGCCTCAAGTTGTGCCAGAGGAGTTTTAGGTTGGATATTAGGAGAAAATTCTTCACTGAAAGTATGGTCAGGCACTGGACTAGGATGCCCAGGGAAGTGGTGAAATCACTACCCCTGGAAGTGTTCAAAAGGAATGGGAATGTAGAACTTGGTAGCATGGTTTAGTTGTGAACATAGTGGTGCTATATTAATGGCTGAACTGAATAATCTCAAAGGTATTTTCCAGCCTTAATGATTCTGTGATTCAAATTCCGCAGCACTGAGCAAAGAATGCTCTCTATTTCATGCTGGCACTTTTCATTCAGAATGAACAATAGGTAGGTACTGTTTGAAAGCAGCATCTGATGAAACATCACACAGAGACTCTGCCTTGATCTGAAGTTGTGTCAATCAGATAAGAAAGCTCGAGAAAATTTAAAATAGAATTACACTGTCTTCAAAAGCAGGATACCTTTATGTATAAATCATAGAAGGAAATTAATAAATTGGAATATACATATTTTCTGAACACTTGTTTCCAAAATTCCCAAATTTAACCATGGAATTTTTCACCTAACCTGATTTACCCTGTACAGTCAACTCTTCAGATACTGAGTAGGCTAAAAACCTCTCTTGAGAAACCAGGACACTTGGAGATACCAGCAGTCATCAACAACATGAAAAATGTATGGACTTCATATGTATCTGTATGTATGCATACAGACACACATACAGACTCAAAAACATATATATACATATATATATATTTGCACCCATATACACATACACATGTAGTAATTTTGTTGAGACGGACACGACTGGCACCACCACAAGTCCTTTATTAAAAACCTTCCATACCTTCTTTCAGGCAACTCCACACAACTCTAACTCCTTTCCTCATAGGCTGCTTCACGCAGCACTGACTCCTTTTCTTAACAGGCAGCTCCACACAGCACTGGCTGATTCTCTCTTCTCTGTGCATTTCATTCTTCCTTCTACACGATTAGCTAACCCCAACCTGTCCCTTATCAGCCACCTAAACCTGTCTATCCGTCACACAGCATCTTACCTTGTCTGTCCCTTGCAGGATCAAATGTCCCTTCCTCCTCATGCACAACCAGCAGACTCCAACTTACACCAGTGCAGCTAACCCACTCTTTTATAACACCCATCTTCATTGGACAGGCAAGAATGTCTTCAGTCCTCGGTAATCAGCACAGCTGTAATTCATTGAGGAAAGCTGCCTTCTGCACTATCCTTACAAACTATTCTCCTACACTTACAGACTATTCTCCTACATACACACACAGTACTTTACGCACACTAGTTACTGAAACTGGTATGTGCTCAAGACCACTATTTTGCTGTTTACTGTGGAAAGTCATCAAATGTGGTTAAGTATATAACTGCTGATATAGTACAGCTATCTACAAGAAGCCAGTAGTAGTATCAACTAATATCTGGTAGTCAAAAAACACATTACAGAGAGTTTTAAAAGTATTTCTCCAGTTTTAAATGTGAGAATTTTTCTAATGTTTAATAACAAGTCCCAGTTATATGGACAAATATGCATTTTCTATCAATTTATGAGAAAACAGATATGCAGAGGGTTTTTGCTTTTAAATATGTATAAAATTCTATGGAAACAATTGACATAGACTGGGCATTTCACCACTAAACAAGCAGCCCAGTAAAAGCTGGCAGCAGGACAAAAGGTAAAAGCAACCATTGTTTTCATTGTGGGGAAAAAGAAAATTTGTGTGTACTCAAAGTCATTAGGAGTAAATACTGTTATTACACTTTCCCTAAGAAAGATTCTACAGAGGAATTCTTGGAGTAATATTTGTCATGCCAAAAAACTCTTCTTAATTTCATGCACATCCTTTCAAAATTTCAATTTCACACAAGACCTGTCCTTTGGGCCCAATATCTGATGCACGATAGCAGCCCATGACACCATATGCTGTGGGAAAAGACACCATAGCTCTATAATAGGTGCAGGATAATCTGTTTCCCCAGCTACAGAGCTAGAGACTTAGAAGGGTGAACACTACAACAATATCTTGTGTAAATAATCAACATAAAATTCAGAAGTTGGAAGACTGGCTCCTTCCATTTGAATTCTTGATCTCTGCTTCTCTTCTTGTAGTATTGCTAGAAAGGACATTGTCTGATTTTGCAGTATTGCTAAATGTCATTGCATAAAGCATAGCAAGGTAATTATGTCACTTTTTTTTTTCTTTGTGGGCCTGCCTTGACAATCTCTGAAGACCAAAGAGAGAAATGATTTAAGGTGACTTTGTACACTAATATTTACTGTGTGTATTTAGCCCATTTCCCTTGTTCCATTACAAACATCTGCTATAGAATGAAAAAGCCCTCCCTAATCAAGTGAAAACAGTAAAGTTACATAAATTGAAACTTTGCAAATTTATTCCTATGAAGACTCAATCACATTATGCAATGCTAGATTGCAAAAGACCAGATATAAGACTCATCTTCACATGAAAATTAATAACATTTTTATCAATTTTTGTTAAAATAAGAACAACCCAATAAAACAAACCCCAAGCCAAAATTTTTCCAATAACAAATCTCATTAACTCAAGCTAATCTAAAAAATAATTCTATGTCATTGTAGAAAGGTTTTGATGATGACATTGAGAATATGCTTACCCAACTTTAATATGACCAAGGCGAGTTAAAATTAAACCCCCTGCCCTTGTAACAAGCATAGCAAACTCCGGGGTGGTAGCTGCATCCCTTACATAAATTGTAAAATTAACATGCATCATCTGGTGACTGAGTCGTCGTGGCAAGAAGTGACAGGGTAGTCCCAGACCACTTGTCTCTCAGCCACACTGCTGCCAAAGTTCACTGGGAAAATGGATCCCAATTTTTGTGGCCTGGGCATGTCTCTTCTACCAAACTCAGTGAAGCAAACAGGTTATCAGCTCCATTCAACAAACCTCAAAAAACCCACAAAAAACCAAACCAAAACAAACCAACAAAACAATGATCAGGAGATTCTAGTAGATCTTGACCAGAAAGGACATTAAAAGAGAGGTAAGGAAAAGCAAATGGCTTTGCATAGACAGACAACTTATGCTCCTGTGTAGGTGATACATATGGCCGTAGTCCTGCTATCAAGAGATTATTGAATATTACTAAAACCTCTGTAGATGATTATCAATTTATAGCCCCGTGATTTCAAAATGATCTTGGAAAGAGACATGAAATAGTCCTTACCACTAATATTCAAGATGGTTTGTCATCCCCTTTTTTCACAAAATTTGCTTTGTAGGTACCATGAAAAAAATCAGTTGTAGAATTCCATGAAAACTGAGCAAATAGCAGTATCAACAAAGGAAAAGAAATAAATTATATCCCACACATGTAGTAGAAAAGAGACAAATATAATAAAATTATAGCACAAACTGCTGTATTCCTTATGGCTAGGGGGAAAAAAAATATTTCTGTGAAATGGGTGACCTCTGAGTAGACAGAAAAATAAAATGTTAGAATTTAAGTGAATTTGTATAAAAGAATGAATCATGAAAAATCTCCCATGAAAATGAAAATCCACTAAGCAGCATTTGCCCACTACACTCTACAGTTTCAACAGAAAACTGAACAACTCTACCTCAAAATTGTGTTTTGCACTTACTAGTGCAATTAAGAGTGAGGATTCTGGCCCTTTGTTAGAGTTGTACTATAAATAAAACTTGTACTGAGTTTATAAAGAATTTTGCTAGATCTCAGGAAGGCTTCAGGAAGAGAACAGACAAAAAGTAAAATAATTTTCAGGAAAAATTATAGAAAAGGAAAGTGCCTTTTCTACTTGGCAACTACATTTTGTCATTTTCATCCTTCTTCCCACTCATATTTGACCACTTAAGTTTTTCAGGATTATTAAAATATCTGCTTATCTTTATTCTTTGGCCAGACTCTAGGCACCTTTTACTTCCTGTTTCTTACTTAGAGGGAATAAGATTGGAGGGAAAGGAATTAATTTCTCAACTTATGTGATTCTGTAACAGAAGCAATGTTACTCTGGTAACTTACAAAACATCAAAATTAATAACGCAAAATTCTTAAAATACAGTGTTGCTATAAGAAACACTTTGCATTGGATTGAAGTTGCAGATAGATATAGACAGATGAATATGGACAGACGATATCAATACAAATATAGATATTGTCTTGGTTTGAAAGACAGGTATTTGCTAAAGAAAGGCAAGAACCCCTTTTTTTCTGAGATGGAGAATGCAACCCCCCTCCCTTCTAATTATTATAGTTGCAAATCAGAGGCTTTCAGGCAGAAGNCTATTGCTACTAAGGTGTAGCCACAAATACTTAGCATAACAATGGACAAAATTCCACAGAAAGAAAAGGGAACAATTCAAGCCCCAACAGATATAGGTAGATATTGATATATATATGATTATAGATATAGATTAGATATAGATATAGATATAGATATAGATGATATAGATTAGATATAGATAGATATAGATTAGATAGATATAGATATAGATTATATAGATTCGATACAGAGAGAGATAGAGATAGAGATAGAGATAGAGATAGAGATAGAGATAGAGATAGAGATAGATGCATATGTCAAATTTATGGAATTTGGGCTAGCATAAAGGATTAAGACCTGCCAAGAGGATTATTTTCTTTTCATACTTTAATTTCAGGACAACTTCAGCAAACATTTTCCAAGATGTAAGAAAACAAAAGTCATATTTATTTGCTTTCTTCCAACACAAGTGCATATTCCTCTTCCAGGTAAACCAAGGTTACAATAATTGTGAGGGTTCCTTTATAGACACTAGGATTTTTTGAATCATATAATTGTAGAATACCTGGAAGTGCAAATGACCTATAAGACTCATGAAATGCAATTCTAATGGTTTAGGAATGGTTTTCCCCAATTTAGTGTTCACACTGAAACACTGCAAAACACAGGCAGCTCGCTCACCTACCCTTTACCCTCCCCTTCCCCCCACAGCAGGATGGAGAGGAGATTTGGAGGCAAAAGGGGTAAAGATTATGGGCTGGGATAAGAACTGTTTCCACACACAGGCATCTGTTACACAATGAAGGTGAAGAGGAGACACCCCTCACTTCTGCAGTGGAAAACTTTTGGGGTTTTCCTGTGGCTCACTGGTACTGAGTCTGAAGAGTGGCTCTCCTGGCAGACCCTCTGCTCTCTGTTGTTGAAGTATAAGCAAGACAAATCAAACTGCTTTTTGTACAGCAGAAACTGAAAATCAATGATCTGAGGGAAAGGGTCTGGGTTTGTATGAAGGTTTACAGTCTCATAAAGAACTACTTTGTTCTACTAAATAATTTTCTTCTGGGAAGAAAAAAAGACCCATTTTCACAGCCTTCATCACAGCCAAGGTAGAATTTAACACATTCTCTCATACAGAGAAACCCCATTGCCCTTTCCCACCTAATATAGAATCTTTTTATTTTCAGCTGGTGAAAAGGATGAATTGCCTTATATAGAAACATGTCACTGGACCAGGTTACTCAGAGCTCCATCCAGCTTGGTCTTGAACAGCTCCAGGAAAGGGAGACCACAATCTCTCTGGGTAACCTGTTGCAGTGCCCCTGACAACCAGCCTAAATCTGCCCTTCTTCAGCTTAAGGCCATTTCCCTTTTTCTATCCCTACACACCCTTGTGAAAGGTCCCTCTCCAGCCTTATCCTTTAAGGCACTGGAGGGCCTTCTTTGGAGTCTCCCTTTCTCCAGGCTGAACAGTCCCAACTCTCTCAGCCTGTCATCACAGGGGAGGTGCTTCAGCCCTGGGAAAAAAACTTAGTGGCTCTTGCCCTGACTTGCTGCAACAGACCCACATCTTGTGTTGTGGGCCCCAGAGCTGGCTGCAGTGCTCCAGGTGGGGCATCTCAAGAGCAGATATTTATTAATAACAAACAAACAAACAAACAACCCCCAAAAACAAACAACAACAAAAAAAATCATGTCCACAAGTCAGAAAAGAAAATTCCTCCAAATAATGGCTTGGAGAAGTAGTTCTGTATAACTAAGCATAATTATTCTTAGGCATAACTTAAAGACTCTTGTCTTCCATTAATTCTGACACAGCACTGTGTGTCAGAATACTCTCCTTAACATTCATAGACTTTGCTCTTGTTCTCAAAGTTAATAAATTAAAGGGGACAGGCAATAAAAAATGAGAAGAAAATGTAAACTTTCCAAATTCTAATAAAAAATGTGCTGTGGCTTTTTGCATCTGTTTGTTACATTCTATGGAGTGATTATTCCAGTTTAAAATGATTCAGTCCTGATAATAATTTAGCTTTAGGCTCCCAAGTATAGGTGGAATACATATTCCCCATGTCTGTTCCCCATGTATAGGAATCCTGAGACCAAGAAAAAATTACAAGCACATTGTTTTACAGACACACAGTTCCATCTATAAGCTTCAGAAAAATTATCCTATTACATTCAAGATTAGAAATTTATTTATTTATTTATTTATTACAGTGTACTCAATAATCTCTGTAAAAACTCTG
>VWZS01002258.1:21483-58470 GCA_013397075.1 Rhabdornis inornatus | reverse complement strand
AGGAAGGAAGGAAGGAAGGAAGATTTGGTTTACAGAAGCAAAAAGAGATATATATTTCTTAATGAGAATACACAAAAAGAAACTGTAAGAGGAAAAAGGGAACACATCTCTCCTCATTATAGAGACATGAATTAATGGGTTTGGACTGCAATGGATTGTTGAAGTTTGGCATCAGGAAAACATTTTGTGATAAGAGATACTAAAGCGCATGACTGGGTGGTCTGGAGGATCTGCAATCTTTATCAGTCAAATTGCAGAATCCTGCCTTGCATCTGTCTTGCAGAAAGATATAATGGCAGCACCTTTAAAGGTCTTTTCCAAAAGGGCTTTTTCTGATTCTATAACAAAATACAAATGACAGCTTCATTAGTAGATATATCTTCTAAACAAATGTGTCACTGGCGTTCATCCACTGAAAAGTATGATGTGCTTTTGTGCACATGGAGCAAATGGTGATTTGAGGAATCTCTGATGCATTTTGGCTGTGAGTCCAAATACATACTTTAGAGCCATATTCTTTGCCATGAAACAAAGTGTGGCGAGGAACTGATAACCATTCTTGCCAAGATGGTGAAACATACCTCAAACCATCCATAAAAATGCTTATTGCACACACACAAAAAAATTGGACATACCTTACTCACTGGGATTGCCTTCATCTGTATTTGTCTGTACATGTTCCTGGGGGGAATAATAAATAGGCAGTGAAAAAATGACTATTCTCATATTGCTGGATTTGCCAGCCTCCTTAAATATTGTTACTTTTGACATACCATTGACTTAGTTGAAAACCCTACTACAGGTTAACACAATTGTTTTTCAGCAAGTTTATTCTTATCTCTTCACAGTCCTTTGTCCAACATTTTTTCACTGTGAGTTCTGTATCATTTATGTGAGGATTTACAGGATATAGCCCTGTCCATATCTGAATGGGATGATAATATTTTCAATTTAAAAAACACCAGAAACAAGACAAAAAACAAAAACAATGAAAAATGAAGTGACAAGAAACAGAGAAAATCCCCTGTTCATGGAAATATCCATTTGTCTGGGACATATTGCCTTGCATATTCTTTGTTGTCTACGATTGCTATATCCTTAGCAAGGATCTTCTTAAAGGAAGAAACTTTTTTCTTGTAACTAAGTTGTTGTGATATAACAGCAATTTATATATCACTACTTAGCTGGCACAGTGCCTTAAGAGCACCAGTGCCTGCATCAGGACATTGTCTATTAGGCACATGTGAAAAATTGCCTGGTTTCGTTAGTCTGTACATTCTTTTAACACTTTCTACTCAATTAAATATGACGTGAGCATTCACTTTAGAAATAAAGCTGGGATTAAAATAAAAAATAATCTATACATTCTATGAACAGAGGAATAAGGAATATAATTTTCCCAAGTCTCTGACTTCCATGTTTGAGAAAGAAAACCTGAAAACAAGCAGGTAGTATGTATTTCACCAGGACTTTGACAGCATTAAAACACATTCCAGTCTTTCCTTTTACTTTAAATGTCATGATTTGTGCAGGTCATAGCGTAAAAAAAAAAGTCAGATGGGAAACGTAAAGCACAGATTCGGAGCATTTGCAGAAATAAAAGCCAGGAGAGAACATGGTCAAGTTTGGTACAGCACCAAAGTGTGAATTCTTCACCTTCTGTTTCTTCCCTGGCAATTTGCAGTCCCCTGATCTCCCCAGTGAGTAAAACTGAAGCATATTGCTCCCTCCTCTGTACTCCCAACCAAAACAGCAAGAGCAGCGTACCACACAGAGCTATACTGATCAGTTTTGTACCTCTAAAGATGATATGCTGGAAAAGTACCAAAAATTTATCAATTCTGTTCAGACATGACCAGTATACAAAAGGCAGGTGCACTGTGCAACTCCTGCCTGCTGCCAGCAACATGTATTGTTGGCAGTGTATAAAGAGACGTGTCTCTGATCCCATCTCTTCCCTCTCTGTATTCATAGAGGTCAATAAGAACAAGGAAATAAAATGGCCTTAGCTGTGCCTTTCATTTCTGATACAGTAATATATAAATCACAAGGAATAAAACAGCCATTTCTAAACACTACAGTTGTTGAGGAGGTATCAACCATTTCAGGGAGGTATCACAACTTTGCAAATGTTGAGCCATTATACCTCAAAAAGAAATTTAGAAGGTCAAAGGCCCAAAATATTAACCTTATGGTAAATGAACACTACATAAAAAACCTATGCTAACAATATGTGCAGATCAAATAGCAGTTTCCAGTCCTGCAAGATCAGTCCTACAACTTTCAGATTACTAGAAGATCCATGGGGTACCATTATTTAAAATACTGCTTTGCAAGTTCTAAGAACCAGAATTTATTAAAACACTGATAGGAGGAAAAAAAATGCAAATACATCATTTATGGATATTATTTTACCAGCTCTATTTCTAAGCAACTTTTTGTTATTAAAATGTCTGTAGAGCATAAAACTTCTATCAATTGTTCATAAATGGACACTGAACTGAAGCCACAAATTCTGCAAATAAACTTGATCCAAATATAGCTCAATATACAGTAGAAAATGGGTTTATTCATTATATTTGGCTGCTTAGAAGTACTGTGACACACAGAAGTCAAGTTTCTATTTTGCTAACAACCATTGTGCTCTAGCAGCATTGAGCATTCCCTAGTCACAGCCATTTGTGTCAATTTCATCCAAATGTTTTAAGATACAGAGCTATTATGGCATATAAATTATTAATATTATTATGAGAATCTTATCAGTAATTTTAGGTATGAGGATTGGAAGGCTGAGTAACTTGGGCACCTCTCCCATGAGGAAAACATTTGAGTTTCCAAGCACCATATTCTAGTGCTAGTGATTTTTGATTAGTGTTTTTTGCAATATTGTAAAATACCCATGATGTTTCTATTTTTTATCAGGATTTTTACTTCCAAACGTATTTGGTTTCATATATTCTTATGAGATTTATTTCTCCTAGGAGAATGATAGATTCTAGCCCAGGGATGACAATATCAATGATGGAATAGCAATTTTAGTTTTTATTGCAACAATATTTGAAGAAAAACATATTCCTGATCCCCCCAATCGATCGAACACAACATCCTCTGTCCTCCCCTCAAATGTAGCTACCCACGCACACTCTATCCCTCACTGCTGTTCAGATCTCCCAGTCCCACATCTTGCAGCATCTCACAGAGAAAAGCTCAGAGGTCATGCTCTGCTTAGAAAGACCATCTCAATGGCTCCAGAGTTCTTGCCTGGAGAATTGGATTCTCATAATCTCTGTTAGTCACATGTCTGTGCACAGGCCAGCATATTGTTCTGCCAGCATAGGTTCCCTTAAAATGTGTAAGGAGAGGTACAGTTCATGCAGCAGCAGCCCCCTGAAGGTACCTCTTGTGCAGAGATCCTGAACAATTCCCTCATCTCATCCTAACCTGCACCACTCAGGTACCCCTTTTAAACGACCCAGAACCACTGGCCAGCCTGTGGAATGCTACTGAGTTCCATTTCTCCATGTCCACGTAAGAAATAAAAGGAAATGGAGATTCATCAGCAAACCACTTACATTTCAAGAGGAAATGCAGTACTGGAATGTTTTGTAATGATGCTTAGTCCTGTTGTAGCTAATGGAGCAATAAATTCCTAATAATAGATTTTGACTGGTGGCCAAGTAACCAGAAATACTGTTTAGCAAAGGCTAAATGAGAAGTTTCATATCCAATAAAACAATAAGTTGTGTGGTAATGTACATTTTCATTTGCTTACAAAAAGAATATTAAAAATGCAGCACCAAGACTTTCTGAGAAGGGGTAGATGCAAATTAGCAACAGGACTTTCATCCTTCACAGCAAAATACTTGTCCTGGAGGACCTTTGCCTTAACATCATTATTCCATGCACTGCCAAAAAGATCATTTCCTCACATTCCCTTTAGTTTGTGTCAGTCAGATGGCACAGTGAGGGTTGGTCACTGCTGTCTGACTGCAGTAACTTACATGGTTTTCTGTCTCCAGAAAAAGCACGGCTGGCTTACAATGAAGGTTTAACGAATCCTGACCCTCACCTGGAGTCAGGGCTGTGGCATGGTCCCAACAGCTCCTCTGTCCAAGCTCCACTGAAGCTAGCAGACTGTGTTGCTCTAGTTTTCAGATGAGGTTCGGGGTACTGGCAGTGTTACATTTCTTTTTCAAGTCCCATGATACCTCATGCTGTTGGTTTTTATTTTTTTTTTCTTCAAAAAGGCAAGCTTCTAACCTTTTTAATTGTGAGGAAAACTTGAAAGTATATTTCAAGTGCATCTTAAAAGCTCAGAAGCAGGAAGGCTGCATTATGCAATCCATTAAGAAAATAGGCTGACTGCAGTTTCAGGGCTTATGTACAAAATATGGAGCAGAAGCCACTTTTCCAAATGCACTTCCATGTTCTTTTAACAGAGCTAAACCAAGGAAATGACAACATATGGAGGGTGTTTGGTGCGTATGGAAAGTTTAAAGACATTACTGTGGGTGGTCTTTTCCTTACTTTTTCAATCTTGCCAGTGAAATTAATTTTTAAAAGAATATGTTTGTGGGCCAGATCCTCAGGAGGGTTTAATGACTGTTTCAGAGAAAAGTGATGAACTACAATTAGGTAGATAGGAAAGCTGTAGGACAAGGTCCTCTGATCTTGCCACATTTGTAGCTATTTCTGGGACAAGGGTAGTGGTGGAAGTGAGACAGTTTAAAATTACTGAGCAAGGCATCAGGAAAAAAGATGGCAGCAGGAGGGCCTAAGATGAGCTGTGCATGAACCAGGGATAGTAGCCTATGGCTACTAGTAATGTGGAGAGCAGTCTGCAACCCTGTCTGTCTTCCCCTTCCTTCCTGGGGCTTTTCAGGACAGGCATTTAGGAGAAGAGAAGCTTAGATGCTGAAAGGCTTGGGGTTTAGCCTTGGGAACACTGTTCCTCTCTGCACACTCCTGCCTCTCTACCTGCAAAGAAAAAGAAAAATCAATGGCTGCTTACCTGTGTACTGTCAAATTCTTTGGGGCTGACAAGAAAAAAAAGCTATTTCAGAGAACCATGTCTTGACCTTCATTCATGGGTCAGGCTGTCCGTAATATTTCAGAAAAGAAGATGCTGCAGTAAGATGTATTTTAAGGCAGCTGTTTCTACAGCTAGGTAACCAAGTCATCACTTGGACCTGGAATGAATGCCCCTGTATCCCAACATGAATGCAGCATTGGTATCCAAATGGTGATAAACACAGAGGATTTGAAGCTAAACTGCAAAGAAGCAGTCTGGAGAGACAACTCAGCCTCCCCTTTGGGAAAAAATTGAAAAGTTTAACAAACTAAACACATTTACACCTTGCCCACCCAACCACAGCAAGAGCAAAGCTGCTGGAATGACAAGTAATGGTTGTCAGGGAAGCCTTTTCTGCTGGTAGAAGTAATATTTTGTGCGAGGGCTAGCAGGGGCTGGAGGGTACACCATAAAATGTGTTGACTTCGTCCTGCCATGTCAGTTAGGCTAAATGGAGGTGGCTCTCACTCCTTGAACTTTGCTCCTCTTTTTCTGTACATTATTCTTTTCTGTGGTACCTATGACTGTGACACAATCACTTGGCGCAGGCAGTGGCCCCAACGTAAGTGTGCCCTGATTTGAACTTTTTACTTCTGTACAAGGAAGAGTGACAGGCTCAGTAGCAACAGCAGCAACTGTCTTTTGACAGTGCCCTTGTGGAGGAAAAGTGATGTGGGAAATATTGCAGGGGTCACTGAAAGATTTAAGCGCCAGATTTTAATGCTCATTTCCAAATACAAGCCCACCTCCACCTCTCTGCCTAAAAACTCATTCCATCTGTCTGTCTTTCCTAATGATCACTCATATTTTTATTTGTTTTTCCTACTAATGAAACTGGTGGTACAGAAAACAAAGTATGTAACAAGAGAGCTGGGTTGGGACTTTTTGCTCATTTTTTTCTCCTTCTCCCTTTTACTCTATTTCTGAACTTGCTCTAAGGCATTTCTTGAAATGGTTGCTTTTAAGTCTGGTTTGTGAAGAAGGATTTCATGACTCTTAGCCCCCAGAGAATTGTTCTTTACCCTACCACTTTTCTCTGCCATCTGGCATGTTTACTTGAGTAAACATGTAAGGTCAGAGGCCAGCATGGACATGTGGAGGGACAGCTTTGTCATAAAAGCTGTGAGGAATGAGTGGGTGCTTCTGAGTATAGCAGTGTGTGTTTTGCTCAGCTGCTGCACACAAAGAGGTGAGGTTAGTCACACTGCAGAAAGAAAATAAAGAAAACCAAATAGACAAGGAGAAGACAAGGAGAATGGCAGATTGTACAACACAGGTCACTCAGTCAGTTTTGTTTGGTTGGTTGTGGTTTTTTTCTCCTCTAAGCCTTTCTGGACACATTTCTAAAAAGTGTGTCAGAGCACATAAAATCTCCCTCTCTCGATTCTTTCAGAGACTTGGTTTATACAAGTCCAGAAGTGAGGTGGAGGCCTCAAACCACTGCAGGTGCGGGTAGACAGCTGCAATAAGCCAATACCCACACTCCAGCTGTCAAGCCACCATCCATTTAAGTGCCAAATTCTGGCACTTAAGGCATCTGGTACGTAAGGACATGAATTAATCTGATACAACTTAGAGGAAAGAAGGAAGGAACCAAGTGAGTTGGTTGTATGAATGCAGTCATTTAAACAAGGGTGACTTTGCACCACATGGAAGTTTCTAGGTAGGAGAGATAGGTCTGAGTAAGCCAGAGACACCTCAGCTTTTTCACTGCTAGATTTGTTAAGAGTAGATCACACCTGTTACTCTCGCGAGACCACTACCACAACAACCTCAAAGATTACTGCCTCAAAGATTTTCTAAAATTACTCCAACCGATTTCAGATTATATCTAAATCTGACCATATAACAAACAATACACAGGTTAATACTGGCATCTTATTAATGGATCCTTTTTTGAAGCTATACAATAATGTAATCTCTAAATCAGCTGTACTGCATGAAGTTCTTTTCCATCCATATTTAATACATGAGCTCTCATAAAAGTTCATTAAGACCAGCCAATGAAAAATGGAAAATTCCATCTCAGATCCTTTCAAATTATCCTTGGAAACAGATCAACCAAATAAATAACAAATGCAAAAAAAAAAAAAAAACAAAAACACAAAAAACCCAAACCAAACCAAACAAAACAAACAAAAAAACCCCACAAAAAACAACAACAACAACAACAACAACAACAACAACAACAACAACAACAAAAAAAAAAAAAACAACAACTAAGCACTATATATTTCATATTTATCTGCCTGAATTTTGATTTCACTGATGAAGTAATAGCTTTTCCTTTTGGCTCCTAGTCAAAACTCATCACAGGCTTTAGGCCACTTGTCTCACTGTAATACCAACGTGGATGGGTAACCATAAAAAAACCACCAAGGACTGTTTTCTTTGAGCATGATGGAATTAGAAGGTCTGAGAGATTATTCTAAAACAGAAAAATAGACGTGATGTTCAGATAAGAAGAAACATGCCTCTCTCTCTGCATCTTAGATTCACAGTAATTTCTCCAGAGATAAATCTATCACTGTCACTATAAGGATACTAAAAACAAAACAAAACAAAACAAAACAAAACAAGCAAACAAAAAACCAACAAAAACAAAACAAAAAAAACCAAAAACAACAACAAAACAACAACAAAACAACAAAACAAAACAAAACAAAAAAAACCAAAATAAAAAATCCCCAACAATACCAGTACAATTACACAATTATATAGAGGTACCACTATACTAAGTATAAAAGAACTGCTCTATTCATGACTAAAAATAAAAGACCGATTTCAGAAAAATTGCTTTACAAACCCAAATTACCAACAATTTGATCTCTTTGAGTACTCTCATGAGAAAAATTGCTACTGAAACAAGGTAACCATAAAAAAATGGAAATATTAGTATTTTTCATAAAGTAGTCTCAAATGAATTGCAGGGACCACCTGAGCTCCTTTGAGGAAATGTCCTCCTATTTTCAAGTGGCATAGAGTTAATTTTTTGTCAGTAGCAGGTACAGTGGCGTGTTTGGGATTCAGTGTGAGAATGTTGATAACACACTGATTATTTGGTTGTTGCTGTGAAGTACTTACCCTGAGTCAAGGACTGCTCAGTGGCTTATGCTCTGCCAGTGAGAAGATGCACAAAGATCTAGGTGGCAGCATGACCAGGAGAGAGGACCCAAACTGGCCAAAGGGATACTCCACACCACAGAATGTGTTGGGAAAGTTTAATTGCTCTTTTGGGGATTGGTTGAGCACTGGTCATCAGATGGTGAACAATTGTATTGTGCATCACTTCTTTCTCCTGGGGCTTATTTTTCTCTCTCCTTTTCTTTACTATTATTATTATTATTATTATTATTATTATTAGTGTTGGTGTTGTTAGGACTACTACATTTTTATTTTGTTTCAATTATTAAGCTGTTTTTGTCTCAAACCATGAGGTTTTTTCTGATGTTCCTCCCCACTGGGGGTAGGTGGACTGTGTGGTACTGAGTTGCTGTCCAGGGTTAAATGAGAACTGGAGTTGAGTTTACAGGCTCTCCCTAGACCGGAATTGCATAATAGGCCCATCCAATCCTGATTCAAACAATTAGGCATACTNTGAGAATGTTGATAACACACTGATTATTTGGTTGTTGCTGTGAAGTACTTACCCTGAGTCAAGGACTGCTCAGTGGCTTATGCTCTGCCAGTGAGAAGATGCACAAAGATCTAGGTGGCAGCATGACCAGGAGAGAGGACCCAAACTGGCCAAAGGGATACTCCACACCACAGAATGTGTTGGGAAAGTTTAATTGCTCTTTTGGGGATTGGTTGAGCACTGGTCATCAGATNCATCTGTATTTGGGAATTTGAAGGAGAATCCTAAAACAGAAGAACTGTTCAGAGCTTCTGCAGCACAGACTTAGAGAGAAGTTGGTACATCAAATCTTGCCTTACTGTCTCATGTCTTCTCCTGGAATTCCTTCTATAACCTTTTTCAAAGACTATCAGCAAATATTCTCATCTTAAAAGTTGATATTGAGAAATCAGACACCATTTCCATGTTGGACTAGCTTTAACCTTGCTTAACAGTGGTAGCCTCAGTATATGAGCACAAGATACCAAAAAGACTTATCCAGAAGGAGTATCCTATAGAAGCTTTGGATCCTATAGAAGCTTTAACCTCTGTCACTATGTCAGTGGCGGAACTGATTCAGTGCCATATGCAGCTACAGACAAGTGCATAACTCTTGGAACATTTATTCCATTTTCTAGTCTGTGATGAATGGAAAGCAGGTGCTTCTTAATTCTATTTAGAACTGTATTTGGGTTGCACTGGCCAGGGATTTCAGTGACCAAACTTGCACATGTGTGGAAAAAAAAGCAAAAGGAATCAAGGTTACTCATCTGAAAGAGTCTCAAGTACAAGATTGCCACAGTAGCATTCTGTATTGACAGTTAATGTTTCTACTATTGGTGCATACTAATCCAAATGGATTTTGCCAGAACAAATGTTCACCATATGTAAATATTATAAGGACTTTCTTGGGATATCCAAAGAAATTGAATGCACTTTGCATAAACATTCATATCAACAATCTCATTTTAAGATTTTAGCATTTGCAGTCAATGATGGAAACAGTATCACAAAGTCATTTTTCCTAAGTAGTGTTTTGAATTTTCTGTACCAACAGACTAAAAGAAATATGTGCAATTTGTTCATAAACATGAAAAGAAAAAAAATCCACTTAGCTCTATACAATAATTTATTGCAAATTTTTTGCTTAGGTCTATAAAAACACTCATGTACACACAAAAGATAAACACTCCCTCACATATTTACTTCTACTGAAGCAAACAAGAAACTTGCCCAGTGATTTATATGAATATTCCAGAAATTCATTGAAATATGTAGCTTAGCTACTTAGATCTGAGTTTGAAATGTTCTCTTTATTATCATTAGACAGTAACAATATTTGAATTACAGTAATTTTTGTGTTTTGCTTACTCTTCAGTGTCTGTTGTAATTTGTGGACAAAGAGGGCTGTCATAGTGTTTATATATGGTATGAAAGAAAAGATGATGAAGATTATATCACTATGATAGACAAAATGCTGGATCTGAACACAAGCAGCTACCTCACCCTATTATGCTGATACTTAGGGCTATGCGTGAGAGTCAAGATCTTCTTAACCTGAATTTAGTTAAATATATAATCTCTGTGATAACAAAATAAATATGTAATAACCATGGACTTGGTCCACTGTTATGATTAATACACACCAGAAATTATCTGCACTATGATCAAGTGGAAATCCAGGTGACAGGCAAAAGGTCCATCACTAAATTTCTGCTGATAATAGTGTTTTCTTATAGTCTTCATTTTATGTATGAAATAAGCTTTACCTTGTAATATTAATTTTATACTGCCTGGGATATAAAGTATAAAAGCTCTGAAGGACATAGGTACCACAGGGTGGAGAATTTCCATTAGAGATTTCTTTTTTTTTTTTTTTAACTTCAACTGAGGTAGTTGGACAATTCTGATCAATTATCCACCTTGAGTTTTGCTAATACTCAGATGATTGAGCCCCTTTAATGCTGGTTGTTTTCCTTGCAAAATTAAATAAATGGAGACTAGCTTGTTGGCAAAATTTAATTAATAGATACAAGCTTGTTGGTAAACACACATAAAAGAATAGGACTACATCCATTTAATTTAATCATAAAATATTTCTATTAACAAAAATAATAATCTTGATTTCAGCCAGGTAATTCAGCTCTATTTATTAATTAAGATCAGTGTGTAGCTATATAGACAGTGATACATTAGAGGTTCAGAGGTTTTCTAAAAATAATAAAAACTCAGTGCAAGGAGAAATTGCCAAAATGCATACCAAAGAAGTAGTTTACATTCTTTGGAATCAACAGAAGTGTTTGACAAAGAAGAACAAAGGTTATCAAAGTTAAAATTTTGGAGCAAAAAGCGAAAGACAGGCTTCCACAGAATAGAAGAACAAAAATCATTACAAAAGCATACTAGTAAATGATTATTACTGAATCTCCCTTTCTTCACTGCAATTTTATGTTCCGTTCACTAAATGCATCACAAAACAACATAATTTTGAGGCTAAAAGACCGACTTAGATCCTGTATGCCTGGTTTGCTAATGCCTTTAAATGCCAAATGCCACGAGGTAGAACTGCAGCCTTGGGTCTTTACAAGCGCATTCACAACTAGCAACACACGTGCATGCAGGTCAATATAACCATATAAGAGTGGTTTGAGCTAGATTTGGTCCTTTAAGAGCTTGATCACAAAAGTGCTGTGTGTGCTGCTTTTGCATGAATGCTGAGGCAGAGAATCACAGCTGTTGAACCAAAACACCACATTGCAAAGCTGATAGATGGCTTTTGTCAGTGCCTATTATTGAGATGAATGTTAATGACTTGAACCACTAAAGTAACTCATTGCTGTTGTATTTACATGGCCAGCATACTTCTCAGTAAATACTCTTCACTAAACACTTCCACAACATTCACACATTTCTATTAAGAGCTTTTTCATTGAAGGAAAGAAGAAGAAAGATAAAGAAAAAAATGTGCCATTCAAAAATACAATGAGCCTTTTTTAGTTAAAAGAATACAAATAGGGTTTTCTTTAAAGAGTTATTACCAGGCAACTGAAGGGCACAATCCACTTGTAAGAGAAGTACTAAAATGACTGGACTGTGCAATGAACTGCATTTTTTCTTAGAGAAGATACGGTAATGAAACCAGAGATAGACAAGAAACAAGAATCTTCAGCATCAATTTCTAATAAAAAGTGGTGACATGCTTATCTTTATTTCTTCACACTTCCAGTTATAGTATATGCCCATTTTCTAATTCTTGGGAACCTGTTTTAATTCTCTGACTTCAGCTCAAAACAGGTTGGAGTGGTCCAGACACCGGAAAAGTAAACCAAAACCTTATTAAAGTTCAAAATAATAGAGAGCCAAATATTATTTTGAAAGTGCCACAGTTTAAAACAACTCAGTTTCTTCCTCTCCTCAATACATGTGTTGAGTAAACACATAGTGCAACAGAAGCCTGACACAACTTAGACAAGAGAGTCCTTCAGGAAGTTATCTATCACTGTATGTTGTGATCTTTCTTTTTAAAAAGCTTTGCATCACAAAAATTATTCCATCTCCTTCTGTACAGACATTAAGGTTCCAAAACACGAAAATAATTGTCCCTGCAGAATCAGTCATATGGCCAGATCCATCCAGATGGATCATCCATCCTCATCATATATCCATCCTCAATAGCACAGGTTCAGGCTTAAAAGCATGATTGCCATGGTTTGTGCACAGTCGCATCAAGTCAAGGCTGTCATGTGTCATATCCATTTCTAGCTTGAAACAGATAGATATATTCATAGACTTGTCTTACAAATCTAGCTTGTAAATGCTTTTTGCATTTCACAAAGATCATAACATTGTTTCAATTTGAAAAGACCTTTAAGATGATCAAGCTAAATCATTAATTTCCCACTGCAAAGACCATGACTAAATCATGTCTCTGAACCCCCTATCTACACATTTTTCTAATACCTGCAGGGGATGGTGAACCACTTCCCTAGGCAGTCTGTTCCAACATCTGAGAACCCTATAGGTGAAGAACTTTTCCCTAATATTCAACCCAAAACTGCCCTAGCACAGCTCAAGGCCATTTCCTCTCATTCTATGGCTTGTACCCTAGCTGGGTATACCCTCCTCTCAGGCAGTTGTATAGAGAGATAGGGTCTCCCCTGAGCCTCCTTTTTTTCAAGCTGAACATCCCAGCTCCCTCAGTCACTCCTCATCAGACCCTTCACTATATCCATTGCCCTTCTCTGGACATGCCCCAGCATATCAATATCCTTCCTGAACTGAGGCACCCAGAACAGAACACAAGATTCAACATGGGGACTCACCCGTGCCCAGAAGAGAGGGACAATCATTGCCCTGCTCCTGCTGGCCACACTGTTGCTGATATAGGCCAGGATGCCATTGGCCTTCTGGGCCAACTTGGACACATGGCTGGCTCATGTTCAGGCACCCCCCAGGTNACTTCCCTAGGCAGTCTGTTCCAACATCTGAGAACCCTATAGGTGAAGAACTTTTCCCTAATATTCAACCCAAAACTGCCCTAGCACAGCTCAAGGCCATTTCCTCTCATTCTATGGCTTGTACCCTAGCTGGGTATACCCTCCTCTCAGGCAGTTGTATAGAGAGATAGGGTCTCCCCTGAGCCTCCTTTTTTTCAAGCTGAACATCCCAGCTCCCTCAGTCACTCCTCATCAGACCCTTCACTATATCCATTGCCCTTCTCTGGACATGCCCCAGCATATCAATATCCTTCCTGAACTGAGGCACCCAGAACAGAACACAAGATTCAACATGGGGACTCACCCGTGCCCAGAAGAGAGGGACAATCATTGCCCTGCTCCTGCTGGCCACACTGTTGCTGATATAGGCCAGGATGCCATTGGCCTTCTGGGCCAACTTGGACACATGGCTGGCTCATGTTCAGGCACCCCCCAGGTCCTCTGGGCTGATTTCCAGCCCCTCTTTCCCTAGCCTGCAGCTCTGCATGGGGTTGTTGTGACCCAGGTGCAGGACTGACACACAGCCTTGTTTAACCACACACAACTGGCCTTGGCCCATGGATCCAGGCTGTCCAGATCCCTCTGCACCATCTTCCTGCCCTCCAGCAGATCCATGATCCCACCCAGCTTGGTGTCATCTGTGTTACCAGGGGTGCACTCGCCCCCCCTTGCCCACACCATCAGTGTTGATATAAAACAGGACTGGACCCAACACTGATCCAGGGGAGCACCACTGGTGACTGCCCATCAACTGAATTTAACTCAATTCCCCATCACTCTCTGGGTTCTTAACCCAGCAAAGAATGCACCTGTCCAAAACACGGGGAGCCAGTTTCTCCAGGAGAATACCATAGGAAATGTCAATGGCTTTACTGGAGTCTAGGTAGACAACAGCTACAGCCTTTTCCTCATCCAGCAAGTGGGTCACCCTTGTCATAGAAGGAGGTCAGGTTGGTCAAGCAGGACCTGCCTTTCCCAAACCCATGCTGGCTGGGCCTGATCCCTTAGTTATGCCACCTGACATCACCCATGACTTTTCTCTTCTTGCAGATGTGTGTCTCATTCACCAAGCTCCAGCTGGGACCTCCCTGGTTAGTCAGGACTTGTGTTAGATGATTGGAAGAGTCACAGTGAGCACCTCTGCCAGCTTAACCAGTACCCTTCAGTGGTTCTTATCAGGCCCCATAAACTTGTCTGGGTCTATGTGGTATAGCAGGTCACTGACCATTTCCTACTAGATTATGGGAGCTTCATATTCCTCACCATACCTGTGTCCCAACTTATGGTACTCTCCGACTAACTAGCCTTGCTACCAAAGACAGGCAATGAAGGCATTAAGTACCTCAGCATTTTCCTCATCCTTTGCTGTTTCCCTCTGTATCCAGTAAAGGATGAGGATTTTCCTTGGCCCTTCTTTTGCTGATGATGCGTTCACAGAAATGTTTTTAAATTTTCTTTTATGGCAATAGCAAGATGAAGTTCTAGTTGAACTTTGGACCTTTTAATTTTGTCCTTGCATGACCTTGAAACATCCTTGTAGTTCTCTTGAGTTGCTTGCTCCTTAGATCTTTTCTCAGGGACTGCAAGTATTATAAATTATGTATTATAAACTGGGGGTTTTTTAATTTTTTTTTTAGCTTTAATGACACCTAACTGTATTGTATGTAAAAATTCACTGTCTAATAAAGAATCAATCTCAAACTAATATTGATCCTCTCTGAAGGCAGAACTGGAAGTTTCAGTGTTCTTAGGTGATGTAATAGTGAGAGATTTAAGTAAATTAGTGTTTTATTTAGTCTTGAGATTTTAGTAACAGCTATTTAAAAAGTAAGATGATAGCTAAAATGAGCATCAGAAATATGTTATAAAGATTGGACCTTTGTGTTCCTACAGCTTCACCTTTTAATAATTCTATCTTTCCAATCTTAGGATAAGCACACAAAATTTCCTGTCCTCCTTCCCCTTATAATTTACTTTATAACATCAGGTTATACATCAGAGACCTGTATTTCTGTTTTGATTCCCCTACCACACAGGTAAACATTGTACTTTTTATTCAATATGTCATTAAAGTCAGTAAACAGCAAAAATGAATAAAACAGCAACTTACGTTTTTTTAACACCTCTGAGTTAAAAACACTTTGCAATAGGGAAGAAGAACAGATGCTCATTTCTAAATGCTAAAGCCACCAACTGGGAATATGCTGGTTGTAACTGCTGCCATCTGTTTTCAACTGTTCTTTTTACCTAGCTCTCGGAGATTCATATCCAAATTCATGGCCATACGTTTCCACTAGGAGAGGGGCAGTGGGAATAGCATAAGCAGGATTTTTCCCACATGCTCTCACCTTCATTAAAAAAGAACATTCAATAATTACTGGTCTGCAGGATCTCTGTGAAATGGTAACTGAGGGGCAGTTTTTTCAAGGATTATATGGTGACAGCAGTTGTTTAATGACCACTTTTCATCACTACTTTCCCACAACTCATTTAACATGTTTACTTTCCCACTGCTGCTCTTCATCTTCCTATCCTCTCCACAGTCAGGTAGAAGTTGACTATACAGCTCTAGGCTCCTATAGAGATAACTCAGCTCGTGATAGAAACAAAGCACCTTGTGCATAACCAAGTGTCTGTTACAGAACTGAGTTGCATTGTGCAGTTAATGTCTACTTTTGTGTAAACACATTCAGATATCCTTTGCATGCATGTATTCATAGCTTTTGCAACGTCTGAGACAGAGTGTGCAAGATGGCAGCGCTGGAATGACATAAGTACAACTAACATACATAATTAAAAAACAAAACCCTCATTTTCACCAGCAAAATCCCTTTGAATTGCCCAAATCCACTTTTGCTAGTTTAGAAATAAACTCATATTTAAATCTTTTTAAATATGACTTTTACTGACTTTCACACACATACAATAAAATGGAAAAGAAAAATTCTTCATCCCCTCCACCCTCAATATCATTACTGGATGATTATTTGAAATGTTTTACATTTTTATCTGGGTTCTTTATTGCTGACCTATAGTGTATCACTACTGTATATTTTATATATGATGATTTGCAACAAGTCTACAAGAGATGTGTGTCTGCAACAGCTCCAGAGTGGCTTTTATTTTTCAGGCAGGTGCTCTCTTAGCCAACACAGGTACTGATTCGGGCTTCCAAAGAATAAACCAGAGGAGATGCTAATATTTGAGCCAAAATGCCAACACCTGTATCTGTCCTCTGTTACAGATGACACTCCATACTTCAGACAACATTCCTGGGGTGTTCTCAGACAAGCCGGCCTGGGTTGCTGGCAGCATCCTCACATCTCAATAAAGAATGTTGATATAAAACTATATCCATATATACTGGCCTATGCGTCATTGAAAGGTGGGGATCTCATCTTTTAGGCATGTGAGCAGTTTTCAGCTTTATTGATGGCATGAGCAATATTGAATACCTAGCTGAAATTGATCTGATCATCATCCTCTGTTTTCTCTCTTCTTCACCAATTTATTGCAGTCTTGCTGATCATTTTCATGAGTAAATTTCAAACTAACAAAATATAACAAAACCAGCACGCCATCTGAAGATCTGCAATCCCATTTATCTCTTTCCAGTGAAGAGAGAGGAACAGAGAGGAGTAAAACTAAGTAAAATCAATGGGTCAAAGTAAGGCATTATGCTAAACAACCTGTATACGAAGAACACCATCTCATTTAGTCTTCATTTTCTCACCACCACTTTTTCCCTCAAAGCTAAAAACAAACAATTGAGAAAACTACACTTTTTTCCTCCCATTATCAGAACTATCAGCTAAGATTAATAAAATTTAACATTATTAGAAGTACAATGTATTTTTCTCTTGAGCTCTGTTGTTATATTTAGTGCTTCTGACAGAAGTCAGTTCCTCATTAATCAGTGCCTTGTATTGGTAGTGGTGTCAAAAGAGAATGCAACATCAAAAGAGAACACAAAATTTTTCACTCTACCTTCTTATTTTTAAAATATCACAATGAGCAGCAAAAGAAGCAAGGGCAAGTGTCACTTTTATTGCGCTAAATTGGAACTGATAAAAGTCTGGGGACCATTTGAAACTAAAAAAAAGCAGCTGAAATCCTGCAAGAAGACACATTTATTACTAAATAACACTTTTTGGGGCATAGACATAGGTGTGAGTGGCATCCTAAAATTGTCTGGAGCTTCCAGATGACCTGTACAATACAAACAGCAGTTAATTCCTGCTCCTTTACCTCATTGGTCTTTCAGGAGTCATCTTTGTACTAAAGAAGATGAAACAGTGAAACCTTTCTCCATCGTCTGGACAAAAATCAAAGTCCCACATTCTGTGAGAGTCTCACCAGCAACGTGGGACTGGTCAGTATGAGTCTATCATTAGCCTGGCATGCTAAAGGAGTGGTCTTCTCAGGGTGTTGCTGACAGAATACATACTGTATGGCTTTCTTTCCCTTCTGAATATTCCAGGAGAAATGGGGGAAAGGAGGACATGAGGGAGGTGGGGAAACAGACAATGACAGAGAGAAAAAAGGAAAGCAAAAGGAAGAGAAGTTATTTTTATAATTTCCCTAGTAAATTGGGAGAGAGTTTAAATGCCATTTTGTACCATTGCTTCTGGCTCCTGTTTTGAAAACTAATATTAAGTGTTTAAAGGTTAAGCGCCACAGACAAATTTGCATCATGATAATTAAAACATCAAGGAAAAGAATTTAGTAAATGAGGTGAAATGTCCCTTTGTGGTGGGTTGCCAAACCAGCACACCCTCTTTAGCCAAATCCTACCTTGCACTACCAAACATATCCTACAGACTTTGAATATGTTCTTTCTCTTTTTATGCTGTCTTAAAAAAATCAAAGAAAGAGAAGTCATGAAAGTGGCAGAATGTACCGTGCCAAAAGCCAATAATAATTGCTAATCAATAGTTCTCTTGAAAAGAAGTCACTGATTATCAAAAGCCAGGTATTAGACAACCTATTCACTAACTACAAAGACTTTATATAAAAAGCATGCAGGCTTCTCTATAGGTTTGAATGAATTATTTCTAAAGTGGTATGTTCCTAAAGATTCAGCTTCTCTTTTTTTGAAAAGGTTTTGTATTACAGAGCAGTGAGAAAATAAGTATAAAGGACTTATCACTTGGAAAATTATTTCTGAAAAGGAACTGCTCTGTCATTAGCGTTTAAAACAAACAAACAAACAAACAAAAAAGTTGAGCAGAACTTAAGAGTTGCAAGATGTACCACAATCAGGAAAGAGCCTCTGTGGTGGGCTAAAATGGCCTAAAGGCTAAGCAGCCAATGAAGCTACATGCACTAATTTAGGCAGGGCTTCCTAAACATTCCTATTGGCATCTTAAGGCATAGACTCCAACCCATGTATAGACCCAGAAAATTCCTACCAGTCCCCTAGCTAAGAGGCAGAAGCTCTTCCTGCTATTTTTTCCCATGAGAAAAAACATCAGGACCAGCACCAGCCTCCTGCAGAGAACAGCTGGCAGGTGGAACAACAGCACAGCAGTAGCAATAGCACCAGCTCCTGCTGCTGCCACTGGCACCACGGCACAGCACACTTCTCTGGTGGTGACAGTACCTGAGCAAACTGAGCCACAGAAATATTTGATGAAAAGTGGCTGACAACAGGAATCCCTCCTAAAAAATTATTCCTTCTTTCTCTCACTTTTTTGTAGATAGTGGTCCTGAGTAGGGTCTTTACAAATTTGTAGACAGTAAGAGATTGAGACAAGTAGAGAAAGGGGCAGTGTGATTAAAATCAAGAGTAGAGTCCAGGAAATGCTCAAATGGACCTAGCAGTGCAAACCAGCTCAAGTAAATCTGAATTTAGGTTCTGAGGTTTGATGAATTCCCTTGTATTGTGAATGGTGTTTGAAGAATGATCTACAAAGCTTTCAATGCATGTTCTCACTGGGTAGGAACTACCTCCTCCCCACAAGTAGCTATTATTTTTTCTTTATCTGTTTTTGGTTTAGAATATCCCTAAAATATTTTTTTTTTATCCTCAGCATCTGTTTATCCAATACATAAAAATAGCCCCTTTTTTCTCTTTTCTCTGTCTGACCATATATACTATTTTCACGTGCCAACCTCTAGTTCCATAGGAGAGCATAACACTTCAGCAAAAGAAAAAAAATTAAATTTTCAAAAATAGTGTGAAATTGAGATACTGTTTCTGCAGATTTAGCTTGACAGTTGTTGTTTAACTCCCCTTTTTAATTCTCTTTTTCAAAAAAATATTTTATTATTGTCTTCACAAACCCTTAAGTGCCAAATGGTAGCTAGCCACCAGCCTTAGAGTGATCTAGAGCTGAATAATGTCACCAATGCTTCAGAATTTATTACACCTATAGAATTTATGGCTGAGATTTTCAAAAGATAATAGTTAAACATAGGGTCTTTCATGCATCTTTTATTTTAAAAAATTATTAGTTATGGATTACTGCTAAGCAGTCAGAATTTCTACCTTGATCAAGATACTAAATAGTGAATATTACAAATCTACTCCAAGTATTAAAATAAATGTGGCAATTTCAAATTCCCTTTCAATTCAAGTTGTTTCTTTTTCCTTCTGTAAAAGGGAAAAAAATCCTGCTAAAACTGTCCTGAATTGCAACAGGACTCTTTTACCCTAAAATGTCATGCTTATGTATTTCATGGATTATTTACCCATATCCAATACAAAAGTGAATAATTCTCTCTTTAATTGCCAATATGTCACTGTAAAGCATACATGTGCAGCTGACAGACTGGCCCACCATTTGCTGCAAGAAGAGAGTGTTGAGAAGGCAGCTGTCACAGTGGTATCAGTGCTCTGGTCAGGCAGAGCCAGCAGACCAGGCATGCACAAATTCCATTATTTTAGCCTTATTCTTAATCCCACCAGCCTACAGAGAAGGGTTGTTACAGGCTCAGCAAGAAAGGGCCCCAGCTGCAGTGTCCTGTTACCTACCATCAGCTGCTTGCCATAGTTGCCTCCCTGGGGAGCTTCTAGTTCACCGCTTTCATCTACAGATGTTAACTCAAATGTTTTTCAATTTTTGGTGTGTATTCCCCAGGCACCCACCCGACTTGGTTTCATCACGCTTTTAAAGATTCCTATTCAGAGCATGTTTGACTGTACTTCTTTTCTGCAGTTAGCTAAAATTCAGGGAAGTTTGTAGGGTCCATGTGATCAACATTGTGGTGGGAAGAGGGGTACACAAGGGTGGGAAGAGGGGAATTTGGTAACATTTACTGAATATTTTTTCATGAGGGAGGCTAGCATCTTGAGGGATTGCAGGACAATTGGATCAGAGAGAGTGCTGTGCTTACTTGGTTTATTTAAAAATCCCTTCGGGCTCTGTAGTCAATGCATCTAAAGTACAGCTGCAGTCTTCTAGCACATATAGATAAAGGAGCTATGTAGTCTCATTTAATTTCTTTACTTCTTCTGAGATTTGCATACTTTTATCAACTACATTACTCTAAGGGCTGTCATTGCATTTAACTTCCTGCACATGAAATTAGTGTCAGCTGTCATTCTTTGTATACATTTGTTAAATTCAATCTTGTCTATAGGCGGTTGTGAAGTGGAGACATAATAACTGTATTAAAGTTTGCCACAGAAAAACTGAAGGACTTTTGATTTGGAATGATTGTTCAGAAAAAGAAGTTCATGTTTTTACTGCAGACCTTTTAAAGGCTGATATAACTGATGTAAGCTTCTAAAACCTGCCCCTCTGAGCGTTAGGAATTGAAAATAATATAGGACGTTCTCATGCTGACCTCACATCTTTTCTTCCCTCCCTGCTCACCACTCCCCCACTTCAATATAATATCAGTGAGTTTGTGGGTAATGTTGGATTAGCATCTCTGGAAAACTATCCCCTTTGGCTATGAACTAGGCATAGCAATGACAGACAGAGGAACTGCAGAATAGAATTTACCATGTAGACAACTGTTTCCAGAGCTCTTTTTTTCTTTTTCTTTTTTTTTGCCGAGAGACGATCAGGGCCATGTATCATTGACTTCCCTTGTGGGACTGGGAATTACAGCAAGGATTTCCACCCTGCTACTGAACTCTTAATTGTCTGTGCCTGCTAACAAGTGACCAAAGCTCATAAACATTTTTGTTTGTTTTACTTTTATTACATCTTCAATAGTAAGAAAATCACTTTGTTTTTAAGATTATGAATGTGCCAGATAAAACATTTTTTCTGACAAACATTCCTAAAATTCTTCTAATGCACATACATGCATCTTCCAGCACTGTTTGTCACCCTTTTCTGCCATCTTCCTAAATTAGCTTTCTCCCATCCTGTGCTTCTCACTAAGCACCTACAAAAGATCATAAGCCCAGTCACATTTGGTAGGCCTTCATGAGGAACTAGTGGTATTGAAATAGAAGTGAAGAACTCCCTTATGTCATGTGGGGGATTAGAGAAATTGGACATTATCCTACTCTGGCATAATTGCTATGAATAATTGAAACATGGTGGGACAACTCACATGACAGGAAGATTGTACTGCATGGCTAGAGGCTGTTTTGTAAAGACAGGCAGTGAAGAAGAGGAGGAAGAGTCTCCCTCTATGTCATTTAGTAGAAACTTGAATTTATAGAATTTAACTCTGTTGATTATGGATGCCCTGTCAACTGGCCCTGGGTGAGGATCAGAACAGTAGTCTTCCAGGGAGATCTTAAGTAGGCATCTGCTACAGACCTTAAACCTGGGATGATAAAGCCAAAAAAGCAATATTTAGCTCACTTAAGTTTTGGGTCAACACAATCTGATTATTATGGGCAATTTCAATTACCCAGACATTTATTGGTAGAACAATGCAGAAGCTTGCATGCCATTAAGTCTCTGGAATGTATAGAGGCCTGCTTCCTCATAAAAAAAATGTTAGATTTGCAAACCGGGAATGAGTCACTGTTGGACTTCTTACTCACAAACCAAGAAAGCCTGCTTTGCGATACCTTGGTTAGCAACAGCTTTGGCTGCCGTAATTACAATATTACTGAACTTGGGGTCCCACTGAATCCGCAGAAAATTTTAGAAGAGCAAACTTCAGCTAGCTCAGAGCTAATTTGGGGGAATTTTGTGGGAAGATACTATGGAGGATAAAGGAGCTAGTGAGTGTTTCAAGGAAGTTCTCTTGGAAGGATGATGACCATTCATGCCCTCTAAAGTTAAGGGAAGTAGGTGGAGCTAGAGACCCAGCTGGCTTAACAACAAGCTTCTGAATCTGCTCAAAACCAAAAGAGGCATACAAGAGATGGAAAAGTAGACAAATATCTGTTGAGAACTAGACAAGCATTGTCAGGGTATCAAGAGATGCAGTTAGAAAAGCAAATGTTCCACTCAAATTGAAATGGGCCAAATATGATAAAAACTACAAGAAAGTATTTTTCAGTAATATAAACAATAAACTGAAATAGAAGGAAACAGTGAACTGGTGTTTTGCAGAAGAGGTGAATTACATGGTTAAAATAATGCTGAAAAGACAGAGGTTCCTAACACTTTCTTCTTGTCTGTCTTTACCACCACTGTTGGGCCCCAAGCCCTTGGGAGCAAATGCCCAGTTTGATGAGAACACATGGCCATGAAGAAAGAGGGGATATATTAATTGTTACAGGAGCTAAAAATATGCACCCAAAGGTGTTAAAAGAGCTGATGTCATTGTGAGGATGCTCTCCATAATCTATAAGAAGTCATGGGGACCAGGATACATTCCAGAAGACTGTAAGAAGGCTACATCATCCCATCTACAAGTAGTTTTGAGATCCAAGTTCTTAGGATCCAGGTAATTATAGGCATATTGGTCTTACTTCAGGCCCTGGGAAAGTTATGGAACTTTGCTCCTGAAGGCTGCCACAAGTCAGATGAAGCACATGATTAGGAAAATCCAAGACAGCTTCAACAAGGGCAAATTGTTCATGTCAAAGTGTCATGATTGTCTTCTAAGACAAAGTGACATGCTCAGTTCATGTGGGAAGAGTGGTGGACATGGTCTACCTGGATTTTTCCAAGGCTTTCTGCACAGCTTCCTCCCGGAGACTCCGATGTGTGATGGTCTGGACAAGAGGTCTGTGGGGTGGGTGGGGCCCTGGCTCATGGACCCCAGATGGGGGTGGCAAACAGCTCCTTTCCAAGCTGGCAGCCTCTCTCAAGAGGGGTCCCCCAGGGATCAGTGCTGGGCCCAAAGCTGTCCATTACCTTCCTAAGTGATCTGGACAATGGGATCAAGTGTCCCGTGATGATGCCTGTGGTGGTACCAAACTGAGTGGGAAATGGGTTCTTGGGAAGGGAAAGCCACCCTGCAGGAAGGCCTGGATAGGCTGGAAGAGTGGCTGGCAAGAACCTTATGAAGTTCAGGAAAGACAAGTGCAAGGTCTTGCACCAGGGAAAGCATAATCCAGGAGGGCAGCACAGGCTGGGATCTACCCAGAAGGGGAACAGCCCTGTGGAAAGGGACCCAGGGGTCCTGGGAGACATCAAATCCACACTGGGTGTACAGAGTGTGCTGTGGAAAAGAGAGCCAATGCTGGACTGCATCAAAAAGTGCATCACCTACAGAGACAAAGGCACCACTATCCCACTCCACTGAGTGCTTGTCAGGCCACTCCTGGAACACTGTGCTTGGCTTTAATCCCTGTCTCAGGAGGCTGGAGAGGGTCCAGAGAAGGGCCATAACAATGATCCAGGGGCTGGGAAGCCTGCTGAGTGAGGAAAGGCTGAGTCATTGGGGTTTGTTCAGCCTTGAGAAAAGAAGACTGTGTAGAAATCTTATCACCATGTTCCAGTGGCAAAAAAGAAGATGGAAGGAGAAGACTCCTTTTTGCCAGGAGTCACATGGAAAAGACAGAATGGGGAAATAGGTACAAATTACTCCTGGGGACATTTCAATTGGACACAAGTGGAACATTTTTCACAATGTGAACGATCAACAATAATCTCATCCCTGGGAAGTGGTGGATTACATATTGCACAATTTTATGATCCAGCTGCACATGGGCCATCTTGTATAGATCTTGCTTTTGGGAGGCAAGGTTGGATCAGATGATTCTTAAGGTCCCTTCCAACCTAGTATTATATGATTCTGTAAATTCAGACCAAACTCCACTCGGTTTTTTCTTTGGTTTTTTTTTTTTTTCCATCCGACTGTAGTACAAAGAATATTTATATTACTAGTTCTTAACATCTATAGTGTGTTCTTCTGTATTTTTATTGTGTAGCAGAATGCAATGAGATTTGATCTTATACTTAGAAGAAAAAAGATCTAGACTTGTCATAGCTATTATATAGTCTAAAATGAAATCATTACAAACATCTACTAATCCTCTTGGCCTGTGATTACAGTTAAGTGGTTCATAATAACACAATCTGACTGTGCTATGAATAAGTTAGGGAATTTACTTTGAATTGTAAGTGCTCAGATAAGAACTTTCTTGGTTTTTTGTTTTATTCTCTGTTCTTCCTCCGAACTTTTAAAAGAATTTTTTTAAATTTTTTTTTTTCTGTTTCAGGGATATTTCTGCCTTTATCTGCAATCTCCAAAGCTAGAATATATTTATAGTTTCTCTCGTTTCCATTTTATGAAACATTAAATAAAACCATGCATGAGGCCACTTCCATGTTGTAGACCATCTCAAAATAAGACTTTAGGTTCTGCAGCGTAAGTCTCCCTATAATCAGTACAAGATTAATCACGTGATAGTTCACCTATGAGCAAGAAAATTCACATAATATTATTAGTGTCAAGCCCTTTTTTTCTGGAGATGGATTTGAAATTGGAAGATGTATTTTGAAAATTTATTTCAGCTTTGCTGTGAGGGAGACAACAGAAATATTTTCACTCTGTATTGATGATATCTGTGATGTGAGGATCAGAGCAGTAAAGACTGCATTCTCACAGTCTGCAAGACCAGGAGAGATCCTGGCTATTCAGTCAGGATGAAGACTGCATTTTCTTCTCTGGTGTTTATATCACTTCTCACTAATTCTGAGACACCTGCTACTGTACAAATCAGGGTAAACAGTCATGTATTGGATTAGACCTTTGTCATGAATTAATTTATTTCCCAGCAAGTTGTAAAACTGAGCAAGGCCAAAATCCCTCAGGGCGGAAAATGTCACAGTGATTGCTAGTATATTACTGTGCAGAGAAATGCCTAATACAGCCCCTGTTAGGATATCATACCTGCTTACTACTGAATTCTCCAGAAAGTTTATTTGATATGTCTAAGCTAATTATCAAAGTCTTGTTAAGAAGTAGCTCACTGAGCCTGAATATGTCAGAACATAGTGACTAAATTGTGAGAATTCATGGGCCTCTGCTTTGAATAATTAACTTGACTCTTTGCAGAAAGCACACAATTTGGAAACTAATTTTCTCTTTGCACGAAGCAATTTGTCCTTGCATTGCCTTTGAAAAGTAAACTGTTCAAATGTGAGCCTATTATCATCTCCATTCTATTAATCTGAGCTTTCTTACTCTCAGTACTTAGTGCATTGTTGCTCTTGCGTTAGTGCTTGCTAAAAACTGAAATGTGAGATTTTTTCTTTTCCCTTCAAATAGAGCAGGTGTATCCTTTCAGCACATGCTTTGTGGCACAGAACCTTTTTTTCTCTCCATGATGTTAAAAATATTCAAAGACAACAGCTTTTCACTGGACTGTTAACAGAAATAAATGATAATTGGTATGCACACGGAGAACAACTGACTTAGCAGGAGGGAACGTCCCCTGGATGAAATCTAGACAATATTAAAGTTAACACCAAACCCCTGTGAAATGCTGTGAGACTGGGATTGCACTGCTCAAATTACAGGTATGATTCTGTCCCTGCTGTCCCTGCTGTCCCTGCGTCACTGTTGCCAAGAATATTACTCTGTCTGCTATGTGATTGTTTGGCTGAAGGGAAGAGTTTCCAGTCTACTCCCCGGACTGTAAGAGCTAAAAATGAGGGATGTGGGGCTCCAGGCAGCTCTTTAAAATGCTGTTTATTATATCCAAATGATACAGCAGTTCATGGGTCGTAGACGACAAGAGCCCAGCCCACAGTCTTTTCAGCCACAGCTGCAGGTTCTTCTGAAGCCTCTCTAGTTATGGTTACAATATACTTTTCATTACAGTACATCTTAATACAAGACAACCAATCAATACTTTTACTATTACCTGTAGCCTATCCTAACTAACAACATCACCATATTAATGTTACTATTTCCATCACAAAAGGTTAGTATGTTACAGTTTAAGCTAGAAGTTGCTTTTCATTTTTCTTGCAGTGGAAAATTCTGAGATCTTTTCTCTGCTTGCAACATTGGCTTTCTTGTTTGTGAAAATCTTTTTGCTTGGTAAAAACATCTTTTGTTTGAGGTGGATTTATCCTTTGCTCTAAGTCATAAAATCCACTTCCAACTCACTTGTTCTTTGCCTTCTAATTACCTGGTAGGACTGGCTCAGCAATTCTTTTCTTCTATGTCAAAATTTGCTATCATTTCTATTCCTTCTTTAAATTCTACATTCAAAGATCTTTCTGTTGCACATACATATCTGTGAGACCTTCCTGTCAAGTCCTTATCCTTCCCAACACTGGACAGCTCTTTATATCTAAACGCCAGGAGTCACCAATGCATTTGGCACTTTCAGCATAAGAATTAAAGTATGGAGCCAAGTACTTTTTTTCATTTTCTGTCTTTCCTTCCTAGAATTGAAGAATAATAAGCTAATGACAATGACAGTGGTACCTACCTTCTACATTAACAGGTTACTCAGATCACTCTTTGGGAATAAGGGGAGGACTGCACAACATCTTGTCCTGTTGCAACCTCATTGCCAGGGGCTGAGTGAAACAACCTGTAGCTTGAGCCAGAGACCACTGGACATGGCCTGTGGGCTCTTCGACCTGTTGCTGACCCTAGACAAGGAAAAATCTTTTAAACAGAACTGACTGGTTCAAATGGAGCAAAACAATAATAATATGCCCAGGTTTACTTCTTCCAAGTCAAACAATCATCCATTCCTCCAGAAAGAAGTGCTGGTGTATTACAGCCTTTTGCTCAGACTTTTTTTGAAATGGTAGAGTACTTCAGCATATTTTGAACTATTTTTAGAGACAAATTTCCTCAGCTGTATTCCTCTACTGTATTATACTGGAAAACACACTTTCCTTCAGGTTCTGATGGGATACATTATGAATAGGAGCTTATCAGTCTCTAATGCCAGCATCATGCCTCTAGGAAATGCTTGATGTGCGTGTGGTTCCAAATACTTCCTCATATCCCTGATTCTATTGTATTCTGTGAAATTTAACAGGCATCCATCTTTGTCATCCTAGTAATGTTACTTTCAAGATAAGGACCATGGACTTCCAGTGCCTTTCTTAAATCAAACAATACCTATTTTTTGCTTTTGTCTTAATTTTAAAATCAACCTCTTTTCAGAGACAAGCGACACATAAAGTGGCATTTATGATAAATTTGCATGGTCTGTTCTGGTCCTCACCTTTAATTATCATGGTTTAAAATTTTCTCAGTTTACATTAAACTACATGAAAAGTCTGGATTTAATATAGTGAAGGATAAAATCGAGTGTGTATCACCTGGAACAGAACTTCTACAATAGATAGAACTGTTTCCCTCACATTTGGAAGCAGCCAGGGTGTACAACAAACCTTGCTTTGTAAGAAGAGACACGCTCCTAATCAGATGCAACTTAAGGAGCCTGTCAATGCAACACAAGCATCAATCATCAGCTTCAGTGCAAGCAGAGAATTTTTCCACTGTTCAAAATGTGTTTCCCCCAACTATTATTTCCATATTCCTACAGGCTGTAAGGACTGAAGGCCATCTCCTTTCCCTGTTTCTGGATTTAGAAGTGCTGTTAATAATGAAACTGTGTGCTGAGCATAATGAAACAATAAATCTTATTCCATCCAATCTTGAGGTTGCTTCTCTTAAATCTGTACAGCGTTGGGCTGCATCTGACAATTTAGCAGCTTAATTCTGGTTTACTATTTAGCAATGTTTACAAAAAGAGGAAGAATTGGTGAAATGTGCAAAGTATTCAGTGATTGTTGCCGCAAGTTATCTAAGAAAAATGTTGCATGACCTTCAGAGACCATTACCAAATTAAGCAGAACCAGTGCCTTTTGACTTTTTTTTGTGCTGCTCTGTATGTGAAATGAAGATCAGCGATTTAAGACACATGATGTTTATCCATGTATCTAACCCTAGTTATGGAAATCTCCTTTCTCACCTCTAGCTGTAGAAAATTAGTGTGTTCAGGGAAACTTTTCTTGAAGAGCTCTGCTCCTCTTCCAGTCCTCTCCTTAATCACAGCTTCCATTTCTGTTGATCGAACACATTCGTCATTTATGCATCATATCCTGAGTATGAAATTATAATGAAAAATCGCTTAAAAAATGAACTGATATTTTCAATTCAACAATGTAAAAAACCCCTTATTTTAGAATTTTTCTGACCTATGTGTTTTCTACATTGAATAATCTTTGTTTAATTTTTTTAAACCACATTTAAGAAATATTTCAGGAACAACAGGAAAAAATTTATCCGATTTGAATGGTGAATTTCTGATACATGACTTTATAGCAGTAGGAGTTATGTTCAAAAAACAAAACAAAAAAGCTGAAATAAATTTTGTTTCTGACATTCGCTTTAATTGTGGCCTACTCATGGAGGAGCAGTGGTTTTTTTGCGCATACTGAAGTTAAAACAGGATGAAATTGCCATGTGTGGATATTCTTTAGTCAGGAGTAAGTTATACTAAAATAGTTTTGTTGTTGTTCGAGAGATTTTTGTGCTTTCTAAAAGCACATCATTAGGATTTTTTTGAGGTTTGAATTTTGGGTAACTCGCTTAATTGTTTTCTTATTTCCATTATGTTTCTTAAAGTGAACTTTTAAACATAATGTTGTGAGTAGAGACACTTTCAGCACTATATGACTTTTTCTCATTTTAGGGAGAAAAACGTTTTTGGCAGTTTTGTAATTGACAGTCTGACTCTTCATCTAACCCCAACTGCTCTCCTTTTCTTCTGGATAGGGCAAAAATACTAGTTTGAATAAAGTGTCAGAGAAACAGTAGAGGAATATTTTTATTCAATAATATTTTATTCAGTAGAGTTAAGTTAGAACTGCTAAGAGCAAAGGATTTAAATAATATGGGCTCAGATTCCCTGTCATCTGTGTTTGGGAGGAGACATGAAGTAGAAAACTGTGCTGCAAAGGAGTTTTACGTGCTTGAAAGGTTGTTGTAGAGTTTAAATGTTTATTTCCTCAGGACCTGTTTGTTATTGTAGAATTCTACTGGGCAAACTTCTTAAACAATTTCAACCTGGCAGCATGACTAAATGTTCAAGAGACAAGAGAATTCTTAATACACTTTTTATATTCCTGTGTAAATAATTTCATCTAAAACTCATAAATTTCTATATTACAGTCTTGTCTGTGAATGATTTAGAGGAGATAAAATAATAACAGTAAAGTAGAAAGCATGTAATTGTGGGAGATGATTGATTACAATACTGTTCTTCCATCCAGGGTTTTACAGCCAGAGTATAAATTATGAAGCAGAAGAGCAGGGACAGGGGCAGTTTGTAGCCATTGCCGACGGAATGATTCCAAGTGGGACATCATAATAAAATTGTATCTAATTCTCTTTCTTTTATATGAAAGCATAAGCAGAAGTCAAAAAGGAAGATAAAAGATACGACTGCAGTTTGGTTGGTACTTTTCCGCTTTTCTGCTTTGTGCTCTTTGGCTGTTTCATGCTCTTGTGCTATTTTCCCACTCAGGCATAACTCATCAAAATAATTTTTGTGTGTGACAGCAGAGAAGTTCATTGCTCTTGCAGGTGTGATAGCTATTGCCAAAATTTTGGATTCCATCATGGGTTTCAGTAAAACAGATCCAATATACAAAATTTTAGCAAATATGTGTAGTCTAGTTCAGTGAGACATATGTGAGTGGAAGAGGAATTACTGAAATTTCCCTGTAACAAGTGANATAGAATACATTAGTCACCAACTGGGAATTACAACCTCGGCATACATGAAAAAATAAGGATGCTTTGAGTGATTACTTGTGTTACTAAGGTCGATAAATAAAGCTTGATTTTTGCCTGTCTTACAATGTCAACTACATTACATATACTCCAGTGCAATTTCAGAATTCTACTATGGTATCTTGTTTTTTGATGCATTTTTGCATTTGCTTTCTGCTATCAGGAGTGAATATTTGAGTGATTATTCATGTGAGAATATAATAATGAATAAAACTTTATGTGACTTGAACATAGAAAATTACTCAGAAATCACCCACATAAATTGTCTGGTAAATTACAAAGAAGGAGAAATGTTATGAAAGTGAGATCATTGCATATTTTGGTATTTTTTTTACTGTTTTCAATGGGAAAAAGATGTCTTGTTTGTTTGCATGTTATTTCTGTTTCTTTTTTTTTTCTCCTTCTGCTTCCCTCTACCTGAAAAGGCTGGTCTTCATCGTGCATTTTGTAGTTTCCTTTGGTTGTTTTGCTAAAATGTAAAATGTTTTTCTGAAATTGAATCTAGAACAGGTTTCTTGTTCACGAAAAGCAAATCCATGCCTGTGGAAGAAAAACTCAGTCTCTAATGCATTTTGTCAAGCTCCAGTGGCTGTATGGCTCTGGGACTTTTTCCCTGGGACAATCCCTGGTTAAGTTCTTTGTGTCTTGAGTAGAGGCTGTGAGCATCCTCTGTAGCTCCATCTACCTGAATTAACCCTAAAATGTGGTATTACAAACATAAGTAGTGAAACCTACAGTGTCCCCCTTGTAAATGAATTTCTGCTAGTTTGAACAGGAAGTCACGAATCATTTATCAAGACAAAGATAGTGGTACCTCACATGTTTTTACATTTTGAAGGATCAGGGCTGTGGAAGAATTCAGCGTTTATGACAAAATCCAGAGCCCCACAAGCTTTGCTTAGTTTTTAGTTTTGATGCAAATGACTCCTTTAAATGACTCCAGATTGCAAACACTTCAAGACTTTTTGTCGTTCTGTCCTGATGCCACTAGAATAGGTACATGTAATCTAGTGACCTGCATACATGAGAGGCTGTCTCATCAGAGCAAAGATGGATTTGGGTTGAAGAAAGTGTTAAGGAAGCTTATAGTTGTGCTTCTAGGTTGTAAGAGCTCTTGCTCTGAGGAGAAGTTTTAAAAAGAACTCTTTTTAAAGAAATCTTTTTCTGAGTCAAGTTTGTTTTGTCTGTGATGGTAATTGGTGAGCGACCTTCCTGTCCTTATCTTGACCCGCAGTTGTTCATAATTTCTCTCCTCTGACCAGCTGAGGAAGGTGGTGATAAAGCAACTTTGGTGGACACTTGTTGGGCAGCTAGGGTCAACCTACCATGATCTTAAATCTGTTCAGAAGATACAACTTGTACAGAATTTATTGACCACTTGATAAATAAAATAGGGCTTCTTTCCCGAGACCCATAAATCTGTGCTCTACAAAAGACCTGGGCTCCCCATACTTCAGAGAACGCCTTGCCCCCATGGTACTTGGCCATGGTTGCCCTCCTCGTGGGAAGCTGCCTGTTCATGGGATTGGGAAAGGGGTCTGTGCAGGTGGACAAGGCCTTATGGATAAGATTACCAGATTTTTTGTTTGGTGGAGCAACAGTCCTTCAGAATGGTACTAAAACCAGCAGGCTCCTGTTCTCTCCTGTTCACCTGAGTTCAGGTTTAGCTGAAAGAAAAGGTCAGGGAATCTCTTGCTGGAGAAAGAGGGAGAGGGGGAACCGGGGCAGGGTTGCACCGACTGCATTGAAAGGATTAATTTTCTGTATTCTCTTCTCACTCTTTAAAGAGTCAGGGTTTTCAGTCTGAAGAAACTGTTCTGGTTTGGTCAGGATGGAAAAGCACTGACAATTTTCATTTTAGAATGCACAAAAAATAGAGACACACAGATAGAGAAATGCTTCATGGGAAGTTCAAGAATTCTCTGATTAAGCAAAGGATAGACCAAACTAAACGGAGAGATGCTAGCTTCCCCTGCCTGAAGTCTACTTTCTGCTGCTAACAATCATTCTTTCATTTTGCTTTTTTTTTATCTATGTCATGTCTTGATTATCTTTCTCTTTAAGTAATTTTAGTTATTGAAAAATATATTTATTTTCAGACTTACTTGCTGGTAGTTTACTGTCATTATCAGAGAAAGTGAAAGGGATTGAACAAGCTTGATTTCAGAAAGGACTTCTTGGCCCATAAAATGTTATTCTTCACATTACTGAATGTAATAACACATAACACCCCTCTGTCAGGTGTTTGGTTTGAGCTGACGTGCAGGTAATAAACTTCAACTCCAAGTTCCTGTGGAGCTGTATGTCTGAAAGGGAATATTTAAAGATCAATGGTTCTTGTCTCTATAATAAACACTGCCTATAATTTTATGCTGTGTTCTAGTAAGCTTTATCTCTAATTTTATTTTAAATGGACAGTTACCACATTATTATTAAAGCAAGAGAATAAATTTTGATTTTTAGTGAAAAGGATCAACAATTTCAGTAGCCAAGAATGAGGAGTAAAATTGAAAAGAGGAAAATGATCAAACTCTAGCACAGTTCTGCTAAACTGTGCTAAAGCAGCACAGTTGTGATATTTTAAAAGATTTTATAAGAGAAATAAACTGAGGACCTGAGGATACTATGAGTTAGTATCAGATTATATTGTATAGAACACTTTTTAGACAGTTTTCTTTTTTTTATTTTTTTAAATTTCTGGGTATAAATGCTTGCAAAGAAGGCTATATTTGGCTGTCAAATAATATTGGCCTGAGCCACAAATTATATAGAATAGAATAATAGAATTATAGTATCACAGAATAATTTAAATTAGAGAAGACATTCAAGTAATTTAGTCCACATGTAAATGCAGCATTCCTCAGTCCGCCACTAAACTACATCCCTTAGTGCTTCATCTATACATCTTTTAAATATCTCCAGGGGTTGTGACTCAAATTCTTTCCTGGGAAGTTTGTTCCAAAGTTTGAACACATTTTCAGTGATAATTTTTTTCCAATACCTAACTTAAGCCTCTCATGATGAAACTTGAGTCCATTTCCTCTTCTGCCATTTGTTACTGGGAGAAGAGTCTGACTCCACCTCTCTGCAGCCTTCTTTCAGGTAACTGTAGGGCTTGATAAGATCTCAAGATGTTAGAAGAGAAGGAACTTTGGTGTGGCTGTGTAATTTCTATAAACGTGAAGTTTGTTAGGTACAAAGTCATAGGCCAGTTTCCAAGAAGTCTAATACTTGTGGAAAGTGAAATAAAAACATTTAGCAGAGCATGCTGCTTTCTGACTGTACTTGAAACTATGATTTTCCTTTGGGGACTATAACGCCCAGTTTGTGATCCAAAAAGACATGATGTTCCCAATAATGATGACATCATCTAAGTGCATGTGTTGACAGGTGCCCTTGTCACTCGGGTAGAGGTTCAATGACTTTCTCACTATCTTTTACACTCAGCTTGCTTTATATCTGGGCCAAATTTTGGAGATTTCCCTGCAGAGCCTGTCATGAGATTCTCAGCTGTTTTAATGATCAACCCTCAGCAGAAGGTGTCTGTGCTGTGTAAAGTGAGAATCACCTCTTGTCTGAACTGAAAGGGTTGCACTAAAAAAATAGACTTCAGTCAACATCTCTGGTTTCTTCATCATAATCATGAGCGATGATATTTTTGTCTTTCTTTGGACTAGAAAACTGTATTGGTGTATCTTGTAGATTTCAACTGGCTCTTGACCACCATTAATAAGACACCTTAAAAATAATGCCAAATGTCCATTTTGAGATGGTGTCCTTCTATTGAAACCTTAATGCAGGTTCTGTTTTTGGCACTCCTTGAACTCCTTGAAGGAATTTTGGGAATGACTTTTTGTCAGGACCAATATTTTTTTTGTAATATGAATCGAAGTTTCAAAGAAGTATAGAATTTTCCGTTAATATGGAATGTCTGATATGTTTTATTTTTATTTACATAAATACAAGTCTAATTTTTGAAATTATCTTGTTTGTCTCTAAACATGAAAGGTGTTTTATCATCCCATCTGCTATACTTTTTTTTTTTTAATCTGTGTGTGTAACTAGAGTGAAATTCTCACCTCTTTCACTGACCTTTTCTAACTGAAATCTATTGAACCAGTTGCAGGCTAGTGACAAAAGATACCATAAATTTCACAATTGCACCTGGCCTAAATGTACATCCCTCTCTTCTGGCCTCTTTCTTTTTCATGGGAAGTCCCATCTTCAGGGACCTGATTAAATTTCTCCTTCAGAAGCAATGTTAATTTTATATTCTGTAGATAACTCTTCTGTGTGCACACCAGTGTTTGTGTATGCATGTGCGTGCTGAATTCAAGTCACCTCTCCTTTGCTTATGATTCTCTTCCCATCATATTGCAAAGGGTATATAAAAGATTTCTAGATTAAAATACAGTTACTACTTTTTGATGTAATAGCACAGATTAAAAGCATTTGAATATAGCTGAGTTGCAGTAGATGCAATTGGAAAAACTTCATCACTCTTGTGCTGTCTTTAAGGGTAATGATTAATGTACCATTGCAGGATGATATATATGCCCATAGATTACTGTTTGAATTACTGTGCCTTCTTTATGGCTTATTGTTTCCAGAGATGTCTGAGCATTTCATTTAAAGATCAGAGAAGAATTAAAGCCTTTTCTTTTTCTTCCCAGAAAGGTTAAAAAAAAAAAAGTAAAAGAAGCAGAAAGAAGTTCTTTTTAATATTCTGAAGGAACTGCCTGTGCATCGGTTTCTGCCCATGAAGGAGAACAAAAAGGAATTTCAGCCATTCCAGCAGTAAGTTAGTTTCTTCAGGGGCCCAACTTAAAAGTCTATGCAAACCCACACAGCATAGAGAATAAACAAGAGGAGTTAGAGATGTGTGGATGCCTGCAGGAGTGTGATCTTATTGGCATCACAGAGATGTAGTGTGATGGCTCTTATGATTGGACTGTTGAAGTAGAAGGATACAGGATCCTAAGGAAGGACTGACAAAGGAGATGAGGAGGCAATGTTGGCTTCTATGTCAGTAACCATCTGGAGTGCATGGAACTGCACTTGGGGATGGACTGAGAGCTTATGGGTTGTAAGGCCCCAAAAAACTTGCTTGATGAGACTTTTAAAAGGGCTTATGTTTGTTCATGTACTCTGAATGAGACTCACAGGAGAAATACCAGCAAGATATTCTCAAGAGGTCAAAACAAGATAGACTTCACTGGCAGCTCTAGAAAAATCTGAGAACTTTGGCAAAATGTTTAGTACAACAATCAATCAACATAAAACCCTTCCTTCTCAAAGCATTAACTTAGCCCATTCAACTTGGCAAACTCTAAGCCCATTGGATTTTAAGTTACTCAAAAATTCATAGAAGAAGAAATTAAGAAGAAACAGAAAGAGGTGTGTGGTGCAGTCCACACACTGAGGAAAGGGCTGCCATCCAGGGGAACCTTGACATGGTTGAGAAAAGGGCCTGGGACAGCCTTGTGAATTTCAACAAGGCCAAGTTCTGCACCTGGGTTCGAGCAATCCCAAACACAAATACAGACTGGGGGGAGAATGAATCAAATACAGCCCTGGGAAGAAAAGCTTGGGGGTGTTGGTGGACAAGAAGCTGAACATGTCTTGACAAGGTGCGCTTGTAGCCAAGAAAGTCACCTGCGTCCTGGGTTGCATCAAAATAAGTGTGGCCAGGAGATCTAGTGAGTGGATTCTACCACTCTACTCTGCTCTTGTGAGACTCCACTTGGAGTACTCAGTCTTCCAGTGAGCCCAGAGGAGAGTCACAAAAATGATCCGAGGTCTGTAGCATGTCTCCTACAAAGACAGGCTGAGAGAATTGGTGCTGTTCAACCTGTAGAAGAAAAGGCTCCAGGAAGACCTCACAGCAGCTTTCCAGTACCTGAAGCTACTCTCCTTCAAGAAAGCTGGAGAGGAATTTGCTGCATCATCAAGCCATGGCAGTCCAAAGAAAAATGGCCTTAAGCTGAAAGAGGACAGATTTAAATTGGCTATTAGGAAGAAATTCTTTGCTGTAAGGGTGGTGAGGCACTGGACCAAGGTTGCCTGGAGAAGCTGTTGATGCTCCATCCTAGGAAGCATTCCAGGCGAGGCTGGATGGTGCTTGGAGAAACCTGGTCCAGTGGACAGTGTTGCTGCCCAAGGTAGGGGGTTTGGAATAAGATGTCCTTTATGGTCAGTTCCAACCCAAACCGTTATACAATTCCAAGATAAATCACTGTGGTTGGACTAAATTCAATGGACTATGACTGCTGGCACAAATGGTTTCCATTCCTAAGGGAATATAGAGGTCACATAAAGAAATACCACCACCTTCCTCCAAAACAATTTAAAAATTGTTGTGGAGTAGAAGAGAAAAAAGTATTTTTATACTTTTATATTTTTAACACTTTTATACTTAGTTTTAAGAAATTATTTCTCATGAGGCAGAGTACATTTTAAATTTTTAATTAATAGTTTTTAATAAAATAGCTTAAAAAGAATTATAATAAACATTACATTGATACAAATAAAAGAAAACCTGTGAAAAAAATCTGAAATATTTCACAAAAAATATTTCAGGCTTTTATTCAAGGAATATTAAAACTGTCATGGATATTTATTCAAGAAATAAATAGTCAGATTTACAATTAAAATAATGATGACATTTTAGGAAGGAATTCATGGGATGTAATTATTTATATATAAAAATAGAT
>VWZS01002258.1:0-16671 GCA_013397075.1 Rhabdornis inornatus | reverse complement strand
AATGTAGATACAGATGGATGAGATTATGGGGAGAACATACTATCAAAGCAGAAAAACAGAAAAGAGGTGAGGAAAGACTAGAATGAAAATGGAAGTATAGAACATAAGATAATTCACAGTTATTGTACCAGAACCACATATCAGCAGAACCATTAACATGTGATTGTAAAGATCCTTCACTTTCCTCTCAACCTTGCCTTGTTTTGGCAAGAGCTATCTGACAAAACATGAAAACTTTTGTACAGGAAAGACTTTTTTTCCTTTACTAGGAGGTGTTTACAGATACCTTGTTTTGTGATTGCTGAAAAGTGAAAGCTTTCATTACTGGCAGCTGCAGAACCACACACTCCAGGACCAAATAAATCTGAAAAATTGTAAGCTGAAGAAACTATGACGTACGAAAGGCAAAGTAAAATAACCATGTCCCAGTCAAATAATTCCTCTTTTGAATCTGCTAGTCTTGGGCAATAAGACTTGCTTCTCAGCTCTTTCCTCTGAAGAAAGTGATTAAATGGCTAGACTTCCTCTTTGAGCCCTAAGTAACGGTGGCAAAAAAAGGTCCAATGTTATATACAAATTGGAGAACAATCTGAAAATATGTCTAGTTTCTGATGATTGCCTGTTGTGCAAGAAAAATTCGTGGTAATTTGCTGCTTAGTTCTTGCTTTGTTGTCTTCATGAAACTATATGGGTCATATGGGACACAGAATGGTTTGTCAAGGTCAATAAAGCACAGGATGAATTCCTCCCAGTTTTCATATCTAACAAGTAAATTGAAAGTCCTTGGAGTCTTTGGATTTAAATAAGCCCAAAACAGGCCTATTTTTCAGGGAGTGCTGAACATCAGCATTCTGACATTTTCTGCTGCTATACAAATTTCTGTGGATAAACACATCATTAATAATTTGTAAAGTGAATCTTCTTACAGCATTGTTTGGCATTTGGTGTATGACTAAATGCTGCTCTTTATAAAAGTGGCTAAGTGCTCAGACTGATCAACAAAGAAACAGTTCACTGAATTTAAAAGTGAGAACTGATAAAAATCAGTGAGACAAGTAAATTTTCTGTGAAAGTCCCTGATTAAATTTGCAAGGCAGTTGAATGCTGTACGAGGGGATTTCTCATTAGAAGGACTCCACAAGGCAGGGGGCACAAATATTTCCATGACCTGTCTAGATGTGAAATGTGCAACACATCAGTGCAGCAATTCCTTGGTTTCCATGAGTCACATTCCAAGAATCAATTACAGGAAATTTTCATTATATAACTTAAGAAATTAAATTCAGGTGTTAAACAAAAAATCATCAATATTTGTAGAGATTTTCATTGAGGAAGAAAAGAGTTCGGGTTTGCTGAAAAAAGAAAACCAACAGAAAACGAACACAAATAATCTATTTTGCCATTGAAGTCAGTCTTGCATTGTCCATCCTAGTGGCACAGCAGACAAAGAGAACGGGAATTAAGAATGAAAGAGTAATTGTAGCTTATAGCTTATTTTCTGGAACAGTCAAAGATTCTATTAAAAATAACTAGAAATGGTGTATTTCTACCCTCAGCTGTAAAAGTTCATTAAAACATAAACCTAACTCCCCCACTGTGGTGGCCAGCAGCCAAGCCCCCCACAGCCCACGAGTGGGATTGAGGATAGAATCAGAAGCGTGAAAGCCAGAAAACTTGCGGGCTGATATAGAAACACGCTGGTGTTACACTAACAATCAAAACAAACAAGGAAGTAATTCACCACGTCCCAAGGGCAGGCAGGTGTTCAGCCATCTCCAGGAGAGCAGAGCCCCATCACTTATGAGGGTGACCTAGGCAGACAAACATCCTCACTCTGAATGCGCACCCCTCCCTCCTTCTGCCCCTCGCTTTGTGCACTGAGCACGATGTCCCAGCTGTGCCTCCTCCCAACCTCCCATACACCCTCAGCCTTTTTACCACCAGGGCAATAGGAAAAACAGGAAAGGCCTCTGTGTAGGCCCTGCTCAGCAATAGCAAAGCCATCTCTATATTTTCAACACTGTGCTCAGCACAAATCTGAAACACAGTCCCATACCAGCCACTGTGAAAAAAATTAAGTCTACCTGAGTGAAAACCATTGCACCCACATAAATATTTCAACCTGTGGTGTCTGTGAATTCTATTTTTGATGATCTGTAACTCAGCTGATGATTCATAGTATGTTATTGCAAGCATAAATTGTTATGCAAGAATTCTGGACGTCTGTAAGAGATGCATGTTCTATGAATGATGACTAACATCTCAGCTCAAATGAAAAACAGATTATGCCTTTTGGCTGCGATAGAAAATATAAATAGTTTTATATCACACTAAAGAACTAAATTCTAGATGATCTAGGAAGCATACATTAATCTTCTGTTATCACCTAAAACTTCAACAAATCTGTATTTAGAAACTAAGAAAGAGTTACAAAAATTTATCAATTTTGGTAGGAGACTATTCATTAAGTACAGTTTGTTCAGTGTATCATTTTGAGGTCTAAGCTCACCTTGAAGAAATATACACTTTCCAGTTGAATTGAATCCCATTACAGATCTTCCCTTGCCTCTTTAGAATCAGATTTTAGCTGAAGTACACTATTTCCTTCAGTCTAAGTAACAGTATTTTATGCAGAAATTGTGGATATCTTGTAGAAGTAAAAGTTTACTTCATTAAAAATTTTCTCCTGGTTCATTCAGAAACTGTCCATGTTCTCTGAAAGCCTTTGTAAGCCCTTTGGAAAAATGCCTCAAGTATATTTGTTATGTTCCCTTGATTACTTTAGATGCTCAGAGAACATGAACGCAGTGTAAGTGGCACCTGCTATATTTAAGAGTCTGTCAGAGTTTCCACAGATATTCTGTGGTGTATGCACTGACACACTGATGTGTCACTGAAAAACACATCACTTCAGGGCAGCAAAACCTTCCCAGAATATGCAATGACCAGGGTGCACAGTTCAAGAAACGGAGACGAAATGTTCACTCAGCAACTTGTGGTGCCAACTGCTCGGTGGAATTTATTTACCCAAAAATATTGAAGTGATATATGCTCATGATACCAAACTGAATTTTGTTGTAAAAAATATATGACTTTTTAAACACTAATTTCTTTTTTTTTCACCTAATAATAGTTCTCTTAAATTAATTTAAAGCCAGAGTTTCTAGATTATATCAGGTCCAGACAAATAACCCAAAACAAGTCAATGCACAAAACTTTCTTAATTCTTGACCACAATATGACATTTCAATGCCTCTAAGTCTAAAAGAAAGAGGTTAAGCATCTCGTGATTCGTGTAACCAAAATCAAGCAAAACTGGACAAAACCACAAATATGCAGAGCTTGTTGATTTTAGTGAGAAATTTCCCTAGGAAGATAATTGAAGGGCAGATTTTTCTGCCATGAATATACAACTAGAAAGCATTTTGATACCAGTGTATGGTACCCGAAGAAAACATAGGGGAGTTGTTATATAAAATACTTTTAAATAAAGGAGTTTTAATATTAATCAAATAATTACTTTGATAATGATATCTTTATAATTTTACCTATTTGTAATTTTTACTTACCTGATAAGTATATTACTTTCTCCTCTATGCAAATGTGAAAACAATCAGGATTGCTTACTGCTGATAGCACAGCCGAAGTAAAATCAGGACTCCTGCAGGCCAGTCCAAAAAGCTTAGCAGAATGGATAATTTGTTTTTCTTCTACTCAATTCCTATTTCCTCCATAATTTTAATATTCTTATTGGCACAGTGAATTGGAAGGAAAGTGGCAGAAAAAAATGGTCCTTTTTTTACCTCTTTAACTGTCATCTCAGTGCTTTTGAAATGACTGTAAATAAAATGACACCACAGTTTGTTTTTTGGCTTTGGCTGAGTTTAAGATTGGGTCGTAATGTTGCAATGTTAGACTTCTCAGTCATTGTGATTTCTGTGATACGTACCTACACTACGGCAAAGCTGTAAAGGGCACCAAGATAAAAAACAATCAGCTGAGTTTTAACTAAATTTTGAAATATATTTCTATAATTTTTTTAAAAATTAATGCATCATCTACCTCTTACACATCTGTCCATTCTTCTGAAGGTCAAGACTGATAGGATTGTTGGGAAAGAGGGAGAAAAGACTGCTTGTGGGAGCTTCATGGTGATAGCATAGGGTTAAAATGTTTCTAAAAATCATGGGAATTGCATACAATAGATTCAGGTGGTGGAAAGGAAGATTGGGTTTGGTAGGCCTGGGAAAGGGAACCAGGCCCTGGGAATGAATATTGAGCTTTGTGTATTTCTAGATCATGTGAAGCTACATTTGTGTAATCGTCATATGATAAATTATATGATTGTTAAATATAACGATTGTTTGGTAATTGAATATGATTATTGTTTAATCATAACAAGAATCATGAGAAAGACTATTTGGGGAGGCCTAATGAAAATTACAAGAATACGTGCTTGGATAAGATCAATGTATACAATGAAACAATATGGGTTCAATAATCAATATATAGTTATATAATGAAAAGGGTTTAAAAACATGTTCATCTCGGATCCATGTCGGAGTCAGATTTGGGTCTGCACCCCTGATTCCCAGAGCTCTTCAATAAAGCACCTGCATATAATCATTCTGTTATTATATGCTTTCAATGCTATCAATGGGATGCAGGATTAAATCACACACATGAACTATCACTAAATGATGTCTGTTTAAGTAAATCAAAGGTATTAATGATTTGTACATGATCACTGCATTGTGAAAAACAGAAAATACATCAAAATTTCTGTTTTCCCAGGGCTCAATACAGAAGGAAGTTCTTTTATGGCCATTAGATGGGTCTTCCTGTTCTAAAATCTGAATACTTTATACTCAATTCTAGACCTTCAAGAACGAATTTATTTCCTCATTGTAAGGAAGGATTGGTTTGCCCTGACATACTGTTGAACTAAAAAATGTGACACTCTGAGGTGCCCCTTCATGTTGGTCTGTCCTGTCCCATTGGACAATGCTGTGTTTGAGCAGTTTTTCTATACAGTGGTAGGTGTGCTGCATGTCATGAAATAGCGCTGTCCCTGTTCTCTGTGTAAGCAACATGTACTTGGTTTCATTTCCTTGCACACTGTTCTTTGAAACAGCTGCTAATCATACATTTCTACCTTATATTATGAGCTGGCATAAATTATGCTTGGTTGGCTTATCCATATTTGTCTGGTCTGTAGACAAATTTTTGATGAACAAGGATTTCATGATGTGTCATGCCATTTCCCACTCGCTGCTAAAAATGCAATTTTGCTAGAAACATATATTCAGAGGGTCAATTTGTTTAACGAAACTTTGACTCCAGTTTTGATGGAATTATTCCAAAGCCAGGCACAAGTTTGGCTTAAGATATATCTTGGTGAATTTTTTTTTCTGTATGTGTCAGGTTATTTAGTTGACATATATATATGTTGACAATAGCAACAACTTGAAAAAAGCCTAGTATTTGATTTTCTTTCATAAAAATTCAGTTTTGGAAGCCGAGAATAGTTAATACTTTCTGAACTAGAAATAGTTCTGAAATAAATAGATTTACTTTTTTTCCCTTTATTTTCTTGAAAAATAATTCTTTTGTTTTTAAATAATACGAAAGTTGAGTGGATTTTGAAAGAAAGGGACAGAACAGACAAGCATGTTGCTCTAGCTGTCCAAATGAGGACATTTGTGCTGTTATCGGTCAAGGTCTGTAAGGGAATTCTGTAAATCCATCAGGAGGCAGTAAGTTAGCACATAAGGATGGTATCATGACTGAGCTTCATGAAACAAACTCTTGTGTCACGCAGAGACTATAGAAACTAGAGGCTGTAGTTTCTGTTCTGTGTCCTGCATTTCCTGCAATGGGCGGAAGAAGCCACAAACCTAATAAACTCCAAAATGACTTTAAACATTAATTATATTGCATGTTTCTGTTTGAATTGTTTACAGGTAGTCATGGTTTTATTTCATTTACTAGTTGCTCATAAAATAGTTCCTCTAAAGACTTCATCTACTATAGCTTTTTTTTTTTTTCTGATGAGCTCAGAGGAAAAATCTCATTCTGTATTTATGCTTATTTTTGTGTAAATACTCCAAAGACATTTTCACAGATATTTTTCCTCGATGTCTGTGGAGAAGAAGACCGTTGTCATCTGAAACATATTTCATTTACCCAGGGCGTCCCTGACCAAGGGAGTAAATTATAGTAATTTTTTGGGTGCTTGGAAAGCATAGATACTGCTGTAAAAATCAGCTATTTGTTTTGTAAATAACTATTTTCTTCATAAGTAGCTGATTTTAATTTTTCCTCAGAAATCTTTATTTGAAACAAAATATTTCAGCTAGGAAACTATACAGGGCATTTTTTGAGCCAGGGAAATTGCATAGGAACAACAGAAAAAGGTTATGGAAGTTTGATTAAATATGGCACTGTCATTTCGTTTCTGCCAAAGTTGTGGGTTTTTTTATTCCAGCATAAGACAAGTCATATTTGGCCTGGCTCTGCAAACATTAATCACAACAATACAACTAGGTAGTGTTAGTACTAAAGTGGTAATTCATCTTTGTTTTTAGATTTAATTTTGTGCATAGGGAAAATCCTAACTTCAGAAGAAAGGCATTTTAAGTGTTTTTATTGATATTGAGCTTGAGAAAGAAAGCAAAATACACGCTCAGGAAAAAGGATTGGAATGACTTTTCAGTGGACAACTTAGTAGCTGGACAAGATTTGGCCTGATGTACACATCTTTCAATTCTGACTTAGAAATTTCCCCAGATGCCCAGAACCTTTGTGGGCAACAGTCCTTGAAAGAAAGAGAGGGAAAAGCTGATCCATTAAGCAGTGTATGCACCACAGCAGTTGCATCAGTAAGAACATGTAGACCATGCTCCTACATGGAGTGATATACTGATTGCCATACTTCATCTGATAGTCTCAGTTCACAATGACTGCCAGGAGCCCGGAGACTGTTGGGATATGCTACAGGTGCTATGGCAGCATACTGTGATGAAAATAAAATGGAAAGATCATGGAAATTAGATAGAGGTGAGTTATAAAGTCTTAATTTTGCGGAATGATTGTGAGTCTTTTTTTTTTTTTTTTCCCAGAGCCTGGAAGAAGTTGGCTGTCAGTCCTGCAGTAGTCAATTTGATCTTATCTGTAGCTCACCTAAGTTAATTCAAAGACCTGACAGTACAGGCAGGATGCAGTTAGAGAATGAGCTGATTATTTGGCTCAGAGTATTTCTTTTATTGACATCCATTTTAGACCAAGTTTTGCAATCTTGCATTATAAATTTAGATTAGATTTAGTAGTGACGTCTTAGGAGGAAAAAAAAGGACTAAGATTTTTTGTAATGCATGAACAATGTTCTTCTCATACACATGGTGACCCAAACACAGACAGAGAGACACACATCCATGCATCTGTATTCCTCCTTCTTCCCTTTGAGGATGAATGTTGTGTTTGTTCTTCTGTTCTTTTAGATAACCTTGTCAAGAATGCATGAAAGGGACCTTATTTTCATCTCAAAAGGCAAACTCACTCAGCAATCTTGTCAAGCAAACTCAAGACACAATCTTGGCTTTAATCATAAGCTGTACTAGGTCACAAGTGGGTCACGGTGGACAAATATATTTCATAAATGATTATATTGTATCTACAGGGAGACCTAGAGGTTTTGTGACAGCAACCTCTCTTCTTTCTGGAAGATAAATACTCACCTCAAATTTATAAAACTGGAATCATAAGAGAAAGGGAGGAGGTAAATTTATTTTTTATTTAGCTGAGGACATTTTTATGGGGTGATAAACTTCTTTTCAACCAAAGGCATATTGTACAGACACACCCTGTTAATGACAAACATTAAAACAAGAGACCTTAGACCCATTAAACCAAGATAATTATCAACTGTAAATCAGCATCATAATCTCAAAAGAGACCATTTAATAGATAAAGGACAGAGAGAACAAAAATGTTGCAATGCTAAGAGGATAACATTTGAAAAAAGTCAATAAAATTAATTTAGAAACAAAAAAGCTCTAACTAATAGTTATTTTATTCCCTCCTTTAACTCTGCATACTTCTGTATTTGAAAAATGTGGCCACTCCATTGCTCTAGATTCTGTAATTTCTCTCAGCAGCTTCATGTCTGTAGTCAGATTTTTCTGTAGGTGCATTACATCTTGCACTGGGCAGTAAAAGCTCTGACTCACAATCTGTCCAGGTTACTGAAAAGGTTATTCTCAACTCTAATAAGCTTTAGAGAAGTAGTTTTTCATGAGGGCTAGTTCTTATTTTATTACTTTGGAAAGCAAGGCCAAAATGGTCAGCTCTCTTGTGCCTGAGCTGTGCAGTTCTTCTCTTTTGTTTCAGTCAGAAGCAGAAAAGGCAATGGAGAGAAAGCAGAAGGATGCTGCACATGCAAAGACCACACTGTTTTTTCTCTGCAGTGATGTCTGTCCCCTGTGCATGGTCATTTCTGTGCTTGGCCGCTGCCCCTGGAGATGCAGACGGCTGAGCCCCCCGGGAAAGGACAACACAGGAGCCTGTTCCCCCATCTGAGTGAAAAGGGATGATGAAACCAAGCTTGGAGTCATAAAACTTGACACTACATGGAATAGAAAGTCCTACAACAGAAAGAGGTAAGATTGGAAGCCTGGAGAGCAACCAGTTAATGGCAGAAATGTATGAACTCTCCTGAACCTTGTGGGCTTAGGGATATGGCCCATAAAACATGCTACAAAACCCTGGGGATTTTTTTCTGGAAATATACCTAGATGAAGCTCCAGATTAAAGACTAAAGATTTAATACTTCCTGATTAAAGAAATTTGATCTTGCCCCTTTCTAAAAAAGATTCTTTTCACTTATTATCTTCTCCTTCGCTGAGATCAGTCTTTCACAAAATGGCACTGAAATGACACTCAGCACAGAAATACTGAGACTGTCAGTGATTCTGGCTTGGTGGGATTTATCAAAGTATTTTTAACAAGGGAGAGTATGGGTATTCTTCATAGCTTTGTTCTGCAGAAATCTTCAGAACGAGACAAGAAATTTCCTTTGCTTAATCACCAAAATCAAGTAAACATGAGGTCATTTTAAAATCAGCAAATTTATTTGCTACTGTTAAAATATCTCCAGTTTACCCAAACTGCTAATGAACCTCTGTTAACCTCCAAACACATTTGAAGTGCTTTGTATTTTTATAATTTTGAGAGACTTTGTGTAACTTCTAGCTTTTTGAACAGAAAACAGTACATCAATAGTAAAGCAGAACTTATTTTCTACATTATGCAAAGGAAAGCTTTTAAAGGCAAAAATGGCTCACAAGCAAACATTGCCATTGATAGGAGTTGGAACTTTGCCCTCTTTGATTTTATTTATGCAGGTTTTAATTCTGTATTCAAAATGGAATATGGCACACTGATACAAGGGAGTGAATTCAGCTTTTGAACTTTACGCATTCAACTCAAATGCCCCAAACAACAGACTAGCATGTGCCACTGCCCTCTTCCACAGTGAAAATATGCCTTCATGTCACAACTACAGAGAAGACGTCTGTTTTTTCGACAGCCACTGAAAAAATTGTCCTCTCTGATGAACGATAAGGAGCCTAATTTCACAGACACATAGGATCATAAAATGGCTTCAGTTAGAAGGGACATTAAAGGTCATCTAGTCCGATACCCATGAAATGAACAGAGACATCTTCCACTAGATCAGATTGTTCAGAGCACCATCCTACCTGACCTTAAATCCGTGCAGGGATGGAGCATGTATACCTTTCCGGACAAGCAATTTCTTTGTGTCACCACACTTACTGTAAAAAATTTCTTCCTTATGTCTAGTCTGAACTTACCCTCTTTATTTTAGAACCATTACCATTACCATTACCATTTGCCTTATTGATTCAGGTTCTATTAAGAGTTTGTCCCCATCTTTCTTATAAGCCCCTTATAAGTACTGAAAAGCTGTAATAAGTTGTTCCTGGAGCCTTCTCTTCTCCAGGCTGAACAACTCTAATTCCCTCAGCATGTTTTCATAAGAGAGATGCTCCAGATGTCTCAGAATTTTTGTGGCCCTCTTCTTGACTTGTGTGGATAAAGGAGTCACACATTTTTTATGACTTTTGACACCACTCTTTTCATTGCTATTGGCTTCCAACTCCCCAACAAAGGTATCCCCAGGAAAAGGTTATGAGAAGTGAACTTGAAGTCAGACTAAACTCGTTCCCATCAAAGCCCAAAATCAAGTAGGGCAAGAAGTAACTCTGTGATGCATACGTCTGAAATGAGCACTGTGTAAGGACAACCATACTACCCAGTTCAGACGGAAAACAGTAGCCTAACGGTGGAGGAGGAACAACTCACCCATCTCAAAGGCCAGGCTACTGTTGCTTGGTTGGCTCCATAGCCAAGGTAATTTAAAACCAGCTCTGATGCCTTGGAACAAGTGACAAGTCTCTAAAAATATAGATACCCAACCATAGTTACACTGCCTTTCCTGATCCACTTTGGTGGCAGTGGATGGAGCTTATGGCAAAGTGTGGAACTAGAGCTATTGATTTTATCTTTTATTGGAAAACAAGGCAAGAAACAGTGAAATTTGCTATTGTGACGCTTTCGCTATGTCACAGGAGAAGAAAGTAGTACGAGCTTAATGAGGAATAAAATAAATGTGAAAATGACTTAAGCTATAATAAACAAAACAAAACCAGGTCAAGAAAAGTTTCAAACCTCTTCAAATAAAAATTGAATTTTGATCGAATTAGCCAATTACTTGAATGTTATTTAAGCATCAGTAGCTAAAAGGCTTAAAAAATAAGTAATAAGTATGTATCTGTTGCATTTAAAATCCTGTTCATCCAACCATATATTGTAAAGCTGTAATTCCATTGGGATGTTTCAGTGATGTAAGACGCAAGTAACATGATAATGTCACCAGTACCCAGGGGTGGAACTGAAAATGAACATCACTTCAAACAAATAAGATCTCTTCATTTTCCCATGAGCTTGGTGTTCTGTCTCCAGGAATGGATGATCCCTGAGCTTTAAAGAGTGACTAAAACATCTGCAGGATGAACCCTATCTGTTCTGCAGTACTCTCCTATTATATATTTTTTATTTCCCCCCATTTTTAACGTTAAGAAATACCTATTTTTGGTCAAGTTGTACCTATCCCAAGCAGCCCTGCTAGGAGTAAGCACATAGTGTTCTAAGATCTTATGCCTGTAAGCAGTTTGTTACGAGCATTAAATTGCAAGCACCATAATTGTCCTTAATGCACTTGAGGAATCAGGGGAGGATGCTGAAATAAAGGTAACGATAGGAATGATATCCATTAGAAACTGTAATTGCTTCTTAACAGTGCCAATGACACAGTCCTACACACCTGTGGTTTCAGGGGGTTCCTGTGTTTTTTTGGCTACATGTTGTCCTGTGATAGTCTTGGCTTTTATTTAGAGGGACCATGCTATTCTGATGAGAGGTATATGACAATTCTTGCAGCCTCTTGATCTTTCTTCTTAATCTGTACTCGGAAGTACTTTAAGCTGAGCAGCATTATGTGTTTTTGATGTTTGAATATTGCTCTTCCAAAAGATTCTAAAATATTTTTACTTTGCTGCTAATGTAATTATGTTTTTCTCCTACACAGTGAAACCACTAAAACACAGCATTATGAATCACTGCCCCTGTTAATCACTTCTTTTATTATTGTCTATAACTTATCCTTCTCCTTCATTCTCTATTTTTATTATTTTCTTTATTTTACTTTATTATATTGTATTTTATTTTATGCCACTTATATTGGTCTTGAAAATTGAAATTGTCATAAAATACTAGTGCAAAGGGATTTGGTGGAAATCCTGACAATGACCTAATCTAGTCATGTGGGTAAGTGCCATACTAGAGAATCTTTAAACTGTAATTTCAGAAATTGTATTAAATCATGTAACAGTACTGGCAGTTCAGTCCTGCAGAGGCAGGTGGTTGTGGTTTCAGGGGAGTAAGGAAATGATATGTAGATGCTCCTGTGTATGGGGGATGGAAGAGTGCAATTGACTGAAAAGAATTAGATACTCATGTAGAGAAATAATTTTATTATATTTTATTTCTGTACCAAAAAATTTCAACCCTCAAACATTAAAAAAAAGCAAATCAGTATTCCTAGCCTGACTTACTGTCATACTGGTCAGAAATTTCCCATAAATTTCTTCCTTTTCTTTCAATGCAAAATGTATTTCTACCAAAAAGAAGAAAAGTTTGTATTGTGGTTTTAAAAAGGCTCAATATTAAGCACCATGCAGCCGTTCACTCAACCCTCCCTCTATTCCCACCCTGGTGGAAATGGGAGAAGAATCAAAGCAAAACTTGTATATTGAAATAAGAACTTTTTAAAAATTGAAGATAAAGTAAAATACAATAATAGGGGTAAATAATAATAATGATATAAAAAGTGAAAACAAGTGATTCACAACTGTTCACTGCCCACTGACCAATGCCAGACTCCCATTCCCAAACCCAGACAGGTCATGCTTCTTGGTAACGCCTCTCATTTTGTATACCAGGCTGGACATTCTGTGATGTGGAATATCCCTTTGGTTAGGTCAGGTCACCTGTCCCAGCTTTTTTCTGTGTACTCACTGGAAGAACATGGAAAAAAAAACAAACAAAAAAACCCAAAAACCAAAAACCAACCAACCAACCAACCAACCAAAAAAAACCCACAAAACAAAACAAAACAAACAACAAAAAAAACACCAAAAAAACCCCAAACAAACAAAAAACCACAAAAAAAAAGAAACAAACAAACAAACAAACAAAAACAAAATAAAAAAAAACAAACAAAAAACCAAAAACCCAAAAAACCCAAACAAACAAAAAACCCCCAAATAAACAAAAAACACCACACAAACAACAACAACAAAAAACCCCAAAACATTCACTTAGGATAAACATGACTTACCCAAACCACAAAAACATGAGAGTTGCCAACACCATTCTTATTTCAATTCAAAACACAGCACTATAACAGCTACTGAGAAGAAATTAATTCTATCCCAGCTGAAACTAAGACAGTTTGGTACTGTCAAGACTTGAAAATCAGGACAAAATATTATTATGTTTGGTTAACTAAGGTGCATCAAAGGTACATCACATCTTTTTACAAACCAATGTCTGAAAGACAGCTGTGACAAATGTACCAGACAGTGTCTTCTAAACCATCATCAAAATACTTGCACATTCATGAATTATCTGTTGCTTCTGGAGACGGGCAACAAAAGCTTTCTTGAGTTCCACGTACTATGTCTGTGAAGTTTTCTGACATTTATTTCTTTACTTTTAGTGAACTAAATCTCATAAGCTGATGGTTCATTACATAATGCACTCAGTACACAATTCACACCTTTCGTCTTCTTCTTCTTCTTCTTCTTCTTCTTCTTCTTCTTCTTCTTCTTCTTCTTCTTCTTCTTCTTCTTCCTCTTCTATTTTTTCTTTCTTCTTCTTTCTTCCNTCTATTCCTTCTTTCTTCTTCTTTCTTCCTTCTCTCTGCTTATTTCTTCTTTTTTTCCCTCCCTCCTTATCTCTCTTCCCCCCTTTTCTTTCCCTCACTCTTTCTCACATCTTTTAATGAAAGTCTGATTTGGGAAGTGATGGCACTCACACACCCACAAAAATATATTGTTTACAGCTGAAGGGGTGATGCCAGTCAATCACTGTGCTGTGGTAACACCAAAAAAGTAATAGCTCCACATACAATCAAATACCTTCACGGTATTTAAATGGTGTAAACAGTGGAAATACTAATAATCCTGCTAATTAGGGAATAAACTATGAAGATATTTAATGGCTCAAGGTTCACTCAGGAAGCCTGTCATGGAACTGGGACTTGATGTAAAGTTTCCTTAACCCCATGGTGCATACCTTGGAGAATAAACATGCTCTCTTTCTAAGCCACAATGGGTAGAAATAAAGTGAGACAAAGTTGTACCATGTTATAGCTTCATCCTGATGCCTTTCTTTGATAACTTCTTAACGACACTATACAACTCCACGAAACATGAAGTTTTTCTTGCCGTGCCTACTTTCTTTGGAGTTTTTGCTGAGTGAATGCAATTTCCTAATACATTTGCTTGTTTGGGTGCAGACTGACGTCTCCTTACGTGCAAAATATTGAAAGTGTTAGAACTGACTTTATCTACAAGTAGAGTTCTTAAAAAATTCACTGTGCTGTGCCTTTGTCTGCTGCACAGATCCATCACATAGTTCTGTCCTTGGTACTCCTCTCCGTTTTCTCTGTCCCTCTAATTTCGTTCACCATAGCTTACAGGATCATGTATACTCACAGAAAATTTTTAACTAAGAGGGTGTAGCAAGTGACCAGATCTTTTTCAGGGAGTTTATTAAATTGAGGAAAAATTCTGTTGTTTCAGATTACAAATACTCTGCAAGCAATAGTAATTTTTTTATACTTAAAGCCTATCCAGCTCAAGATAAACAACTTGCATTATTTTCCTTTCCTTCACACCTACAGCCTTTGTTTATAGACTGATTGAGAAGTCTGATCCTGCAGAGTGCTGCACTCATATATCTCTCCTGGCTGCAGAGTATGCAGAATCAAGGAAGATTAATCCTTTAATTCCTTAATGTTTCAGGAAGGTTTACTTCTCAGGTAAATGAGTGTAACTCTGATAGCTGAATTGCTAAGGACTTAGTGCCTGATGTAGAAGTCAGCCCAATTTACCTCCTTCCTCATTGTTTAAATGCATATGGCTACCTACGACTTTGGTGAGTGGTTTTGCTTTTTTAGGTACTGAGCAAGAATGAGATACATTGTGGGTAGTTTCAGTGTTTGGCTTGACAGAAACATTTTTGTTAGATAGCAAAGCAGATAAAGATAATGTATTTCTAAAACAGCAAAATGGACCTAGTACATGGATGAAATTGTGCAGAAGAGGAATCTATAAGTCTGCTTCAGAAACTTGGGTAAGCATTATGGAAACCACAATCATACTGCAATCTTTTCTGTGTGTCAAAATGTAGGTATGAGTACTTTATCTTCTTGACAAAATCACCTTTTATAAGTAATTTTTCATCAAAACTGTATGAGTGGTAGTTGATCACCACAAATGACTTTGCCATTAAGACCATAACTTTGGTATTTTTCTTTTCTTTTCACTATTAAAACTGCTTTGGGAGGCAGTGTAGAGGAACCTGGATGAATCAATAAGTGATTAAACTTTACAGCTTTACAGAGATATGTGCATTTGCAAAAGCTCCATTGGTTCCTTTGTTAACTTGAATTATTTTCAACAATAAAGGAAACAGAAAGAGTCAGAAAGGAATTACACAAAATATTCTAAAATGTGAGCCAAAATTCCTTTGGAAATAAATGCAAAGAAAGCTTTATTTCCATACAGGAACCCTTCAAGGGAGTTTTGCATTGTTTTTGCACCGAGAACATGATGTTAAGGGGTAACATACATAAAAAAGAAGAATATTTTATCCAATACTTTTTGGCATTGCGGAAGTATCTAGTTCCCTACAAAACTGAAATTGTGCCATACCTAACACCTACAAAAAACTACCTGACAATTTTGCTTTTGTCTGGCCCAAAATTTTACAATTTAATTACACTGGCTTTCTCTTTGTATTAAGTTGTAAGAATGACTATAGTTAGCATTTTGGTGAAAAGACTCTTCCAAGTTTATTTAATTAACAGGAGTACTCCACATCTAGGTATTTGGATTTGAAACCAAAAGAAATAGAGTCTTTCTCTCTGGAAGAACAAAGAACATAAAGTTCAATAAACTAATACTGAGTTTCTGCATATTGAATGTCTATCAGGCTTCCTCCGCAAGGACAGTAATCCCAATGGTGTGAAGATTAGGATTATTAATAGAATAAAGTTCTTAAATATAATCTGTTTGAATAAATGATGACTTCCGAGAACATGGTAATATAAAAGGAATAAGATTTCTTTTTTTTTTCTCCAAAGTTAGCATGGATTTCTTTAAAGATTAAGAAAGTCAGCTTCTATCTAACTGCCTGACCACACATCTGTTCACAGAACACCACAAACTGCATAATTCAGGCAAATATTGTGGTGGATTTCAAAGGCAGAAAGGTTAGTCTTGTTATATACTGTGATATTTTTCTAGTCATACCACTCTGAAAATTTGTATTAAAAAGGAAACACCTGGATTGCCTTCTTCACTTCATTTCATGGAAATGAAGGATAGTGGATTGTTTTGACTGCTATATCCAGATCAACTTGTGTCAAAACCACAGTAAAATATTAATTTAATTTTAAAAATATCTTTCATAAACGTCTATGACTGCTTGATGAAAGAGGCAATTCTGGTATGCAAAAATATTTAGTCAAGCTTCTAAATGCAACTTTTGAAACTTGACTGCTTAGGCAAACATTAACATTAGAAAATGCAAATGTCATACCTCAAAATATAATCACATATTTATTGCATATATTCCATATCTCGTTTTATTTGTAAGGTTTGTTTTTCTTTCTTTTTTTTCCCTTTGTCTATTTCACTGTAAAGTTCATCTCAGTCTGTGTTGGTTGGTTATTAAGAACAATGGGACAATTTACGGAAAGGAATGATAATGAATTAGAATCTAGAGGTTTAGGTGTTACAG
>VWZS01002255.1:160324-182793 GCA_013397075.1 Rhabdornis inornatus | reverse complement strand
TCAGAGAGCTTTTCCAACCTAAAAGTTTCCATGATTCTGTGATGCAGGTTTTTGATCTGACAGCTGCCTATTCCAAGCCTGGCCTGTGTAGTTTTAGATACAACATCCCAATATCTTCACAGCCCTTGCATTGCTTCATTCAGAGCCACTCAGGCATGGAAAAGAAATCTTTTTTTTTTTTTTCCCCTTAATTCCCAGAACTGTGGGGTTGCAGATAAGCCAGATGTGCAATACATGAGCAGACAATGTATCTTTTCCCCAAATTAAGGCTGCAGAGTTCATGATGCTCCTGGTTTTAATTCAGTTTATGTCACAGAATATCAGCACAACTGCTTTGAGTAATCCTGGTGAGCAAAGAGGAGGAAATAAAAGAAAAGGGATCCCTGTGACACTCAGTGCTGCTGCCTCCTGGTGACCATGGAGGAATTGGGTTTGGAAGGGACCCTTGAAGCTCCAACCCATTCCTCTGACCCAGCCCATCCACTCCTGGGTGCATTTGTAGAAACCCCCTTGATTGAAAAATCCCCCCCTAATCTTTTCAGGTGGGAAAGTCACTTTGTAAGGGTGGCATGTCACCACCAGAGTCAGCTAATCCTGGCTGCAGCAGCCCTGTTAATGCAGTGCTTAATCTGCTGGTGACAACCCGTGATTTATATTCCCGGGAGATCCCAGCCTTGCTAATTGAAATGGATTGGAACTCGTGTTCTCCATGATAGGCTGGGTTTGCAGACTCAGGATGCTGGGAAAGACACACAGACATAGCTGGACTGGGTAGAATTTAAAGATTAGTATTACAAAAGAGGTAATTCTTGTCTGCATTTAGGTATTTCTCTTTAAATAGAAATTTTTTTGGAACAAATAATGGATTTGCCACATTTGTTGACCTCTTCTTCCGTGGAAATCAAAGCAAATACAATTTGTCCACCTGAATCAGACACAAAGTGACTAAATAAGTGAGACAGTCTATCAAGCTTGATTATTCCAAATGGAAATTGATTTTATTCAGTTAATTGGTGCTTTGCCTTGCTTGGTCTCCTATGTGTAAGTGATTATTCTGATTTGTAATTTTTTAATCTAATTATTGCCATCTCTTTGAAATTATCTTTACTGAGGGTATTTGTATAGAATACATGAGGAATTTTTACAGTCAGATATCATTTTGTGGGCAGTTACATTAAATTATAGATCATTATAAAATTAAGTATTTGTCCCTTAAATTCCCTTGTTGTTTCTGACAGGGTTGGAAACAAACCTTGCCTGGTTTTTATTTGTACAATAACCCCAACATTGTGCTGTAAACAGCCCCATTAAAAATTATGGGGTTTATGGTGAAATTTAATGCTCATTACAGAGTGTTTTCTTATTTATCACATGGCTGAATTTTGAGGAATGTTTCCCAAGTGGAAAGGTCCCTTCTTGAGTTTCTTGCTGGGCTGCACTGAATGTGCACAAACATCTCCACAAACTCCATTCCTCTTTTTTTCCCTCTGGATTTTAGGATATCCTGAGTCTAAAGGAAGAATTACAAGGATTCAAAAATAAGAAAATGAAAACTCAATCTCTTTGGGTTTGTTAAAGCAATGTCAAAACATGGGACTTGATCAAACTTCTGGAAATTGGATTTGGGGTTTAATGTCTAACTCCAAGTAACAGATTATTATGGAATTGGAGGAGGAATTCTGAAAAGCTGATTCCAGCTGGTGGCCCGTGGAGGATGGGATGTCCTGGTGAGCTCAGGGCAGGAATCCCAGGTCCTGCTGCTCCACAGGCTTTGGTGCCCGGGGTGGGGATGGGGATGGGAAGGGCCTGGCTGGGGTCAGAGGGGTCTGTGGGACTTGGCACTTCCCAGAGCTGTTTGTCCATTTTCCTTGGGAAAATGAGGAGTGAAGAGTTTAACTCCAGCTGGGCAGGGCTTGGAGCAAGCTGGGACAGTGGGAGGTGTCCCTGCCCATGGCAGGGATGGGATCAGATGGGATTTAGGGTCCCTTCCGACCCAAACCAGTCTGGGATTCCATAATTCCATCTTGATGCGAGTTCCTAATTTCCCATCCCTTTGGAGAAGGGAGGAACACTTCTCTTCCCGGTTGTTTTGTAAACATGTAATTCAAGGGATCAATTTTCTTGGGAATGCTGCAGCATCGATTGCTTACCCTGATGACATAATGGGGCAATTAAGCCCTAACCAGGAATGAGGTCATGGGAGAGCCATTCCAGTTAAACTGTAACCTGGCACTGCCTGGGATGGGTCAGACACAGTCCCTGGCTTTTTCTGAAGCCAGAGCTTCAGGAAAAAGAAAACAGCTGCAATCATTCCAGCTGGAAGCGGGAGCAGCTTCTGGTGCCTGGGATTCCAGCCAAGAAGGAGCTGCTGTGCCAGCTCACCTGCTCCAGGTAGGGGAAGCCACAGGCAGCTGGGAAAACGGGCACTGGGGCTGGAGATTCTTATCAGGGAATCACAGAATGGTTTGGCTTGGAAGGAACCTTAGAGCCCAACCCATTCCATCCCTGGGCAGGGACACCTCCCAGTGTCCCAGGCTGCTCCAAGCCCTGTCCAGCCTGGCTTTGGACAATTCCAGGGATGGGGCAGCCACAGCTTCTCTGGGAATCCTTACAGGGGCCAGCAGAGTGTTGGGGTTTACGGGTGGAAAGCAGGAAGAGAGCAAAGAGAGCGGGTGGCTGTGTCTCCTCATTCCCTTTTTGGTGTTTTTGTTGGTTTTTAAAAATAAACTACCACATTTTTGGGGTCAGCACTTGGTCTTGGTGTGGCCTGTGCCTTGTCAGCCTACAGTGACAAGGCTTTCACATCTCATTTTTAATTCTGTTTTCTGAATTGATGGTGCTTATCCTTGGAAATATGACTTTTATAGCACTGAGAGTCTGGGGCAGGACCTGAGCTCTGGGATTTAAAACTTTGGGGGGAAAACACAAATCCCAACAGTCTCTCCACTCTCCTCTGTGTTACCTGGGGTGTTTCTCTGATTTTTTTGGGTTTTTTTTTTTCCTGCTTTAGGAGGATGCAAGGGATGGGTATCAATTTAAGCTGCTCTGAAGCAGCTGGTGCATCCTTGGGAAAAGGAGCAGGACTCCAGAGCTGTAGCGGGGCCACGTGGCAGGATGGAGGTTTTGTTGGCCTATTTTCTCAAAGCTCAGGTTTTACTCTTGAGCTGTCAGGTCAGATGAGGATTCAGTTCTGTAGCCAAAATAGAAATTAGCCATGTGTGGTAATCCATTAATCCCTGGAAATAATGCCATTTATTCAGGTTTTGGGGAGCTGGGCTGTCCTCATGACACCTCTGGGAGGAGCTGTCCAGAGGTGTCCCAGGCTGCCCTGATTCCTGAGCTGATCCCTGTGGAATTTTTTTCACATTCCAGGTGTTTTGACTCCTTGGACAGGGAAGTTGTGGCTGCCCCTGGATCCCTGGAAGTGTCCAAGGCCAGGTTGGATGGGGCTTGGAGCAGCCTGGGATGGTGGAAGGTGTCCCAGAGTAGTAATAAAGTACAGGAAAAATCAGTCCATGGGGTTAAACCTGGAGTGCCTGAGCCATTCAGAATAGAATCATGGAATCATTGAGGTTGGGAAAAACTTCCAAGACCATCCAGTCCAAGCTGTGGCTCATCCCCAGCCCAGGGCACTCAGTGCCACCTCCAGGAATTCCTGGGACACCTCCAGGGATGGTGACTCCAAACCTCCCTGGGCACCTCTGCCAATGCTTGGTCACCCTTTCCATGTAGAAATTCCTCTGGATGTCCACCCTGAGCCTCCCCTGGCAGAGTTTGAGGCCAATCCTCTTGTCCCTTTGCTATTTCCCTGGGAGCAGGGGCTGACCTGTGCATATCCAGGGAATGAAGGCTGGATGCAGTAGGATATGAGTCCATAAATTCACCATATTTAAAGGCAGTTCCTATTTCTTTTTCCAGCAGGGGCAGCACTTTCCCTACAGCAGAGCTGTGTAAAAACAGTTTGTCTCTCTCTGGATCTTTTCCTTTCCACTTTTATCAACAAGAGGCTTTTTTGTAGCACGTGGTTGTCCTTCCTTGTTCAGCCCTGCTTTTCTCCCTGCCTGTTCTCCCAGGAGAGTTGTTGCTATTTTTCCCTTCTTGTTTTACCAGGCTGTATCATGACATTGTGCCTTTGTGGGTGAGGAAAACATGGGAAATGCTGCTGTGCCTGCAGCAGTGGGGTTTTTTTGGGTTCAGAAAATGATATTGTTGCAGGCCTGTACATGAAGGCCATAAATATATCAATATAAAGAAAAATTCACGGTGTTTTTGTGGGATTGCAGCTTGGGCACCTCCCCATTCATCCTGGTAAAAAGATAAAGGACAGAATGAGGGGAAACAGCCTTAAGTTGTGCCAGGGAAGTCTAGATTGGAAATTAGGAAAAATTCCTTCATGGAAAGGTTTGTCCATCCCTGGGCAGGGTTTGGAGTCCCCATCCCTGGAGGGATTTAAAATCCATGTGGGTGTGGCACTTGGGGACATGGACAGCGTGGCCTTGGCAGTGCTGGGGAATATTTGGATTTGATTATCTTAAAGGTCTTTTCCAGCCTTAATTCCATGATTTTCTTCTTGGTCCTTTGCATCCACCTCTGCTGCAGCTCCTGGATTTCCTTGGAATTTTCCTTCCCCTCCTCTTTAGGAGGTGGAAATACAAAGGGCTTTGGCCAAAACCAAAATCTCAGAATTTGGATAATCTTTGTGGCTGTGTTTATTTCTGATAAATTGTGGGGCACCACAGCATGTCCCAGCCACACTTTATCACATCCCAGACAACAGATTTGGGGGTCTGGCAGGGAATTGGCATCTGGAAAAGCCTCCTGACAGGGATTTGGAAAGAAGCAATGATGTTCCTTTTGCTGTCTGCTCTTCTGGAAACCTTCCAGCAACTTCAATTATTCTGTGAGATTTTTTTTTTTTTTTAAGGAGCTGGATGTATTTTAAGGATGAGAGAGTGAACTCAGTGCTGCCTTGGAAAATCAGCCCCTGCCAGGATTGATTACCTGAAATTCCAGTGGATTTCAGCAGCCTTTGCTGAGGGTGGAGAGCATCCCAGCATTCAGCACCTCTTCCCTGTTAATTCCACTTTTATTCTGGCTTTATTCCACATTTCCAAATCCTCCTTCCTTTCCCTTCCCTTCAGTTCCATGAAGTGCTGCTGTGTGTCCCAAGCTTTATAATTATCAATTGTTAATTTGGGACATTTATATAATGCTAAAAATGATACAGGCACAGTTTGCAGCGTTAAACACAATTAATTGTCCAATCCCAAGAATGGGATTGGGAAAGAATGGGATTGTAAAACCCCAAGAATGGGATTAGATTGTAAGACATTTAGTCTGCTTAAATTAGAAATAGTAGTAGAAGGAATTGATAGAATAAATTAGAAGGAAGCTGGACTAGGGAAAAAATTAAGAAAATAAATTTTGATGCTAATAATACTTTTTATTATTCTTTTTTCATTCACTGTATAAGATTAAAAAAAAAAATTGATCTTCCCAACTGTGTATCCAAGGAATACCAGCTGTGTGCTGAGTTTGAATTTACTCCTGGGTGTAGGACCAGGCTTTGGAGAGGCTGGGAATGACTGGGAATATTTCACTGCTGAGTAGCAGCTGTGAGAGCAGCAGAAGGGAGGTGTGAAAGTTGTTGTCACAGGTGATTTTTCTATATTTGAGCTTATCCAGGGATTATTTCTGGTGGATTATCCCACTCTACATGGAAAGGTAGGATTTTCTAATGGTTATTCTAATGACTGCCAAATTCCTGGGTTTTTTTTAGTGTGTTGTGAGGCAGGACTGTGTAATACCCTGTGGAAATTGCACTGTTAAATTCAATGTATTACCCTGAAACAGGGAGCTCTGGCGAGCAGCATTTCCAGGGATGGAATTTTAGCAGTGGCTGCAGAGCCACCATCTGGATAAATCCTGCCATTTGTGGAAGGCACAAAGTAAAGGTTGTGGGAAAATAATTTTAAATCAAGCAGGGCTGGCTAATGGCTGAGATAGGAGTGTCTCCTAATTAATCTGTTCATTAGGGATTGGTTAAATACACCACAAAATAATAACAACGTTTATTATCCACCTTGATTTAGAGGGATTGGAGCATTTCTGGACCTGTTTATTTATCTCCATCTATGAATTTCCCTGAATTAAGAGACAGCACGTTCTCATCACACTTTTCCTCCAATTTTCTTCACATTGGAAATTATTTTCTGGTCTCACCTACCCTGAAATTCTGTGTTCAGAAAGCTGTGGCAGACATTTCCCCCAGGAATTCATCCATGGAGCACCTCACCTGTGGATAGAAGAGTCAAGTGGGATAAGGAAATTCTGAAAAGTTGTGTTAAAGGGACTTGAAACTGTCTGGTGTAACTGGGCTGCTTGGTGGTGAAAAAAACCTTTTCCTCTTATCTCTGGGAATGACTCCCAGGATTGTTTCCTCAGATGGCTTTTTTTATGGATGGAACATTTTTGCCCTGATTTCTGGTGTTGTGTGTGAACCACGGCTGAGTGTTGCCATTCTGTTGTTGGATTTAAAGCCTCCTTAATGAGTTTTTGGTGTCCACAAGTTGTATTTTCTTTTTCTTTTTGCATCAAAACTGAACATTCAGTGCTAAGATGATAGGAGAGTATAAAACAGAGTTTAAATAAATTTAAATTTCAAGCAAACATTGCTTTTACTTTCAGCTTCCTTCTGCCACAAGGAAAAAAAAAAGAAAAATATTGATTTGACCTGAAAATTTATCTCCTGCTTTGCTTTCTTCCAGGTCCAGGATGGAACATTCCTGCTCGCTCCTGCTGCTCTGTGTTAGTTTCATTTTTGCACAAGCTCTGCCACCCAATGGAACTGAACTGCCCAAAACCACCACAACCACCAGTAAGGATCTCTGGGGGTGGGATGGGCATGGACTGCAGGGAGGTCCTGGTGCCACAGTCCTTTACAAAAGGGGAAAAAAGTGTTTTAATATTCCCTGTTGGGCATTTGTTTGTGGTGTCTCTGGGTTTTGAAAAGAAGATCAGAGCTGTGCAGGAATAGAGTTGGTTCTTGTGGGATTTCTCCTGTGCTCAGATAAAGATTTTGTTTGTGTCACTCACCAGAATCATTTCAGGTTTAGGGCAAACTTTGCCCTGGCAGCTTGCTTTTGTAGAGGGGGAAAAAGTGTTTTAATCCCACTTTAAATTTACCCCAAAATGCAAAGGAGCTGATCTGAGGATGGAGAAAATCCGAGTTTGGGAGGGGATGTGGAGGGAGCATCACTGATGTGCACACACTGCTGTTAATTCCCTGTTCCCTTGAGGGTGGATGTGTGTCCAGGATGTTTTTGCAGGACCTTGACCCCACTAACACAGCTCTGGTTGTGCCAGCTGCCCTCTGGGTTTGGGCTGCACGTGAGTGGTGTTGGGGTTTCACTTTCTCTTTGCCATGGAAGGGAAAAACACCGAGAGGTGCAGGAGCTGCAAGGTCTGCACAGCCCGTGGGGATCTGAGGGGATGTGGACACAGACAGCAGGATGCCAAATTTCATACTTTAAACTAGGCTTTAGGGCTTTTGACTCTCTTAAAACACTTAAAGTATTTTCCTACTTACTTAAAGCTATCATTTACATTTACACTTCATATCTGTGTGGCTTAATATATTTTGATTTCTCTAAAGACTTTAATTCAACCCCTATATTCTTTTCTCTCTCTGAGGGACTCAGAGGTTTCTATTTTATAAACTCCAACAAGACAACAGGATGAACAGATTTAAACACCATGGGGAGCCTTCACATGGGTTCAGAGTTTTCTCCTGCAAAGACTGGAGGAGGGTGTGAGGTGCAGGTGTCCTGTGCAAGGTCCTGCCAGGTGAAGAGCAGGAGAGTTCGTGTTCCAAGAGCTGAGAGTGATGATCTCCTCCTCTCAGGGCCACCACAGCACCTGACATTAATCCTCATTTCTGTTTGCAGGATTTCTTCCTCCTCAAGCCCTCCCAAAACCACGTCCTGACACGTGACAGTCCTGGGGAGGGGCAGCTTCAAGGGGAGTTAGAGAATTTGAGGAAGTGTCCAAGGTTGGACATCGGGGTTTGGAGCACTCTGGGATGGTGCAAGGTGTCCCTGCTCATGGCAGGGGGGGATTGGGATGGGATTTATGGTCCCTTCCAGCCCAAACCAGGGAGATAAAGCTGCTGGGGTCACATATAAGCAATGTGACCACGTTTTGGTGACTGTTCAGGTCACTGTTGTTGACACCCAGTGTTTCAGAGAAGGCTGATTTATTGCTTTATTTGTTTTTAATCTGCCTGTGAACTTTACACCCCTGGGGAAGGAGAGGAGTCAAATGCCAGGCTTGGCTCATGGCCCCTTGGAATGCTTTGGTTTCTGGTTGTAGTAATTTAAATGGAAATAGGAGAGATTTGGATGGGATATTGGGAAGAAAATGAGGGTGGGGAGGAGCTGGGATGGAATTCCCAGATTTGCTGTGGCTGCCCTTGGATCCCTGGCAGTGCCCAAGGCCAGGTTGGACATTGGGGCTGGGAGCACCTGGGACAGTGGGAGGTGTCCCTGCCATGGCAGGGCTGGCACTGGATAATTTTGGGGGTCTTTCCATCCCAAACCTGTCTTTGATTCGCTGCTAATTGAGGTGTGAGCATTTGCCTTCTCCACAATCTGATTTTTGCAGGGTGGGTGCAGCTCTTCTGGGCACTCCCAGAACTCAGGGAGGCAGAACAAGGAGCTCCAGCATCAGCAGTGACAATCTGAGTGTGGCTGTGCTTCGTGCTTCCAAAAGAAGCAAATTATTAATAGAAATGAAGCTTTAGCTGAGTGTAAATTTGCTAATTAATCAGTTTGAAGTATCATCAAGTAGTTTTTGGCCCCTGCTTCTTGTCTGGCACCTGGAGCTGCAGAAAAACAAGTTACTAATATTGGGTTGAATATGTCAGAGTATGGGAATTGAGAAGGGGAAGTCACTTGTTGTTTTTATCACTTCCCAGAATTTTAATAACATGAGTACAAAGGGAATTTTGCCATCAGTGCTGTTCATCTCCAAAGCTTAATTTCAAATTATGTTGAATTTAAGTCTGATAATATGGATAAGAGTAATCTGATCATCCCTATTTTAATTAAATCTTAATTTCAGTGATATGATTCAGAAATGATTGGTGTGACTAAATTGTTTTTCCTAAACATGAAAGCCTTCCTGACTTTGCAGGGAGGGAGAGTTTTGTGTGACAGACAAGTAAGTGCACCCTGAAAATACATTGCTGCAGAAAGAGTGCCAAGATAATTGGATTATCTAATAAATGTGATAGCCATTGAACTAATATGGAATTTTAAAATACAAAAATAAAGATTTTTGATTGAAGCATAAAGAAAACTCCATTTAACAGACTGTGGAAAGAACTAAAGGATCCTAAAAAAATTCAGCTTTCCTTTTGCATGCTAATTTGATGAGTGATCCCAAAAGATACTTTTGATTCTGAAAGGAACAGGTATAAATGATTTCATATCATTATTTGAGCTGCCTTGATTTTTTCAAAGATTGGCTGAATTACAATGCCAGCTTTATTCTTGTTTAAAACATGGTTACCTTGTCTGGATGGGTCGATTTTTAGCCCTGCTGCCATTTTACTTCCTACAAGAACACCCTGAAATTGCTGCCACAAAATTGCTACCTTGAAATCTCCCTTTCAGAAAATGAGAACATTCTGGTATTAATTGCAGTGCCATTTACTGGAAATTTGCCCTGATATTTACTCCAGGTGTTCAACTGCATTAAATAAACATAAACCACAGAATGGTTTGGGTTGGAAGGGACCATCTAGTTCTGGCTTCCAAGCTAATCTTTATTAGGATTTGCATAAATAAATTTATATTTCCAGTAGAGACACCTTAATGCTCTCAAATCCTTGTTTCAGGCTGTTTATTCATGATGTTGTCCATGGCAATCCCATAACTTCTGGTAATTCAAATATTTGCAAATTCCCCTGGATTAATCATAGTCTGGATTGTTTTACTTCCTCTTGTGGTTTTTACTCGTGGAGTTGTTGAAATGTGAAAGCAGCCTGGGAGTTGCAGTTGTAAACCTTTAAATACCTTTCCAAATGTTTACATTCCACTGGTATTTACTCCACGAGGGTTCCTGGTGCCTCTGAATCCTCACGATTCTTTTCCATCACTGGTGTCTGAACCTTCAGAGGGAATGAATTTATCAGAGGAGTTGCAGGTTAAAAGGCAGGAAATGGAGCAGCTTTGGGGGTTCTGTTCAGTGCTGGTTTCAACTTCCACCAAATCAGTGGGAATGTGAAAATAAGATTATTTCCTTCTCTGCTCCACTGTGGAGAGACCCCACCCAGGACAGCCCTGGGGTCCCCAGCACGGGAAGGACCTGGAGCAGCTGGGATGAATCCAGAGGAGGCACCAAAATGTTCAGTGGGATGGAGGAAAGGCTGGGAGAGCTGGGATTGTTCAGGCTGGGCAAGGGAAACTTTGGGGTGACCTCAGTGTGGCTTTCCAGAGCCTAAAGGGGCTCCAGGAGAGCTGGAGAGGGACTGGGGACAAGGCATGGAGGGATAGGACACAGGGAATGGCTCCCACTGCCAGAGGGCAGGGAGGGATGGGATTTTGGGAAGGAATTGTTCCCTGGGAGGGTGGGGAGGAGCTGGGATGGAATTCCCAGATTTGCTGTGGCTGCCCCTGGATCCCTGGCAGTGCCCAAGGCCAGGTTGGACATTGGGCTTGGAGCAGCCTGGGACAGTGGGAGGTGTCCCTGCCATGGCAGGGGTGGCACTGGGTGATTTTTGAGGTCCCTTCCAGCCCAAACCCTTCTGTGACTCTGTAAAATAGGTGGGACTTCCCTGTGAGACTCGTGGTGGTTTTTTCACGGAGGAAATGAGGCAGCAGCAGGAAATGAGCTATGAAGGAGCGTTCTGGCTCATTTCAGTTGGTGTTTAAATGCCACGGGGGTGCTCTGCTGGTGGACACTCAATTCCAAGAATTAGTTTGCAAAGCAGAAGTTCATAAATAGGTGGTTTCAGATCGGGGGTTGGACTGGGTGACGTTTAAAGGTCCCTCCAGCCCAGACTCAGATTCTGTGACCTCGGTGCCAGGTGGGCTGTGCTGGCTTTGCCCAAGTGGGATTCAGCCCTGAGATTTTAAACTCACATTTCCTGCTGCTTGCCTCCTGTTTCCTGCTGGCTGTGGGTGCTGGTTTCCCTCCCCTACGTGTCTTCTTTCCTTTGTCCTTCCTTTATTTCATATATTTTATCTGATTTGGGTTTGTGCTTCACATGTACCAAACCAATCTCCTGCTCATCAGTTGCTTCCCTCCTGCAGCCATGGCACAGTTGGGGTTTTTTCTTCCAAAAATAGCCTGAGAGGGTTTAGTGTGGGTTTTGTCATATTCCCTGTTGGGCATTTGTTTGTGGTGTCTCTGGGTTTTGAAAAGAAGATCAGAGCTGTGCAGGAATAGAGTTGGTTCTTGTGGGATTTCTCCTGTGCTCAGATAAAGATTTTGTTTGTGTCACTCACCAGAATCATTTCAGGTTTAGGGCAAACTTTGCCCTGGCAGCTTGCTTTTGTGGAGGAGGAAAAAGTGTTTTAATCCCACTTTAAATTTACCCCAAAATGCAAAGGAGCTGATCTGAGGATGGAGAAAATCCGAGTTTGGGAGGGGATGTGGAGGGAGCATCACTGATGTGCACACACTGCTGTTAATTCCTTATTTCCTTGAAGGTGGATTTGTGTTTAACACTCAGGATAAGTGGGAACATCCCAACCCTGGAGGAAATGGTGCTGCACTTCCAGAAAGAGCCAGGGGCCAGCAGCACCAGGAATGGAGGAGAGGAATTGGGGGGAGCCCTGAGTCAGCCCTGGTGGGAGCACAAGGGGCTGTCAGCATCCTCCTGTCATAATCCCCCTCTCTGGGGAATATTAAAATCACTTTTTCTTTCCATCTCCAAAAAAATACCCTTGGGATTATCCTTGGCTGGCTCTGAACAGAAATCCTGGTGATTTTGGGCCACAACTCCTGGAATGGGAGCAGTGGAAAAGTTTCCCTGCTTTGGAGGATTTGTCTCTCCTGCATCCATTTACTCCAGTGTTTCAGTCATCAATTTTTGAAGCAGTAGTGATTAAAAAGTTATTTCAGGCCTTTGTTCCCCTTGAAATCCCCACTTGTGTTGGCCAGAGATGTTCCAGCCTCTGAGCCTGCAATGGCCTCAATTTTAACTTTCTCATGCCATTTTTGGGCTACTTTAATAAATTTACTGATATTAAAGGAAATGGAGTTAAAAAATGAAACCACACTGTGCCCTACTCACAGGATCTGCTGGGATGAAACCATTGGGAAGCAGCTGCAAGGATTTGGGAATAGATATGCACAGGTATAAAGAAAAAGGGGCTTTTAGTGGATTTTGACCCAATTTCCTTGTGAAATGGTAGGAGGAGAGGTGAGATCTTGGGGCAGAGAATTAAATCAGTCATGGCAGGGGTCTCTGTCCTTGACTAAAGGAATGGGGGCAGTTGTTTGGCAGAAAGTTCAGCTTCTCTTTTCCTGGCTTGGATTGAACTTTCAGTATTTGTCTGGGAATCACTTCTCCAAAGACACCCCAAAAATGGGGCAGCAGTTCTGTGAAAGGAAGAGAGGGGAGATTTTTTTTTTTCGTTGTGTAATTGTCTGGGAGAAATTTTAATTCCCTTGTGATGGGAGGGAATTCCCCCTCTCATGTCATGGGTCTTGTCACAGAGCTAAAGAGAACCAACACAAACCTTGAAATCCTGGAGCATCCTGAGGGTGACATTTCTAAACTCCGTGGAAGTTGGCTGCATTTTGTCTGTGAGGGACAGAAACAGGGATTTTCTGTGTTTGTTTCCTTGACTTGCAGACAGAGTTGCAGAACACCCCACGGAAAGTGTTGGGTGCTTATTCCTGCTCATCCAGACACTCCTTCCAAGAGTGATTTCCTGAAACCCTGCCAAGCCATGGCTTCTGATTACAATTTTGTCATGCCTGTCACTTTTATCTTTACACACCATTTAAATGTCATCCCTCATGTGTTTTATTGCCTTCCCTGTCTCTGCATTAGGATGTTGATTTACAATTCCTTTTTCCCTGTGTGTCCTGAGCTCACCTGTGCCTCTAAAGGAATTTTTTCCCATGCCCTCATACCCTGGTGGAGCACCCAGAGAGTTTCCAGCTGCTCCCAAGACTCAAGTGGTTTTGCAGCCATCAATTCTGGGAATTTGTCTGAATCCTTTCTGAATTATTGCAGGTATTACTTACTCCTAAATATTTTATTGAATCACAGAATTGTTTGGGATGGAAGGGACCTTAAAGCTCATCCAGTGGCACCCCTGCCATGGCAGGGACACCTTCCACTGTCCCAGGTGCTCCAGCCCCAATGTCCAACCTGGCCTTGGGCACTGCCAGGGATCCAGGGGCAGCCACAGCAAATCTGGGAATTCCATCCCAGTCCCTCCCTACTCTCCCAGGGAACAATTCCTTCCCAATATCCCACCCAACCCTTCCATCTGACAGCTCTCAAAGTTCACTGTAGGAATGGTAAAAAAACCCATCAGAAATGTGTAAATGTAGTTTAAAAGAGAAAAAAAAATCCAAAATACTGGCAGCAACAGAAATTGCCTTAATTTTGGAAGTGGTTGTAGGATCGTGTTTTGCTTGCTGGAGGTTCAGGCTGGGAGTTTGGCTTGCTTAAATAAAACATGTTGGGTTTTTAATGATTTTAATCTGTTCTGTATTGAATTATTCAGTAGAACTAAAAGGTTACAGAAGCATAATGAAAGTGAAAGGTAAAGAGACACAGCCATAAAACACTGGGAACAGAAGGGTGAGACTCAGAGTTTGTACCAGATATAACAAAGTTGTTCTTTAATCTCTGTTCTGAGAAAAATGTCATTCCTGCTTATTCTTATATTTACATAGAATTTCAGTTTATAAAATCTATATGAAATAGATTCATGTAGGTTTTATAAACTGAAATTTCTATGTGGCATTTTTGGGTGGTTGAGAAGCAGCTGAGGTGCATAAGGGCACTGCAGCAAACCTTTTAATGGGCTTCAAATGTAGTTTGGTACCTTATAACTATTCATGTTACAGCTATATATTCATTATGTAGCTATATTCATATTACAGCTATATAATTATTCACCAGGTAAATTGAAAAATATCCTTGATTTTATCAGCAGCTGTGGTTTGGTTGTGCTTTTGACAAGGGAGGTAAAAATTAAAAAATAAAAAAAAATTAGCTTTCAATTTGAGCCTTGCTTGTGAGAAGTAATTGTGACGCTGTAAGCAGAGGCAGATAACTGGACAGAATTTCTGGTGCCTAAAGCACAGTTTTTGTGCAATCCATGGCTGATATTCCCCATTTCTTGTTCCACTCCCAGACTCTACCGAGGAGAACACCTTGCACAAGGAGCTGCTGACTTCGCTGCTGATCCTGGTGCTGGTGGTGATCATTTTCGTGGTGCTGGTGGGGTATTTTTTCAGGTGGGTGTTTTTTGAGCTCAGCCCCATCCTTGGTGCCCTCCCACGGAAGCAGGAGGGAGGCAGAGCCTCGGTGAAAAGGCGCCGTGCCTGCCCTGCTCTCCCCGCCAGCATGAACAGAAACAGCTTCTCTAGAATTACATGGTTTGTAAAACAGGGCTGGGAGTGGGGAAATGCTGCTTTTCCCCCTTGCCACAACTGCCAGATTCACGTGGTGCCTCTGTTCCAGGTTCAGGAGACACAGGAAAGCTGTGGTGAACTCCGGCGACAAAAAGATGCCGAATGGGATCTTGGAAGAACAAGGTATGGAGGGATTTGCTTTCAAACTCTCATTTTTATTTGTGTCTGCCGTGTTCTTTAATTCACAATTGCTCAGTGCTTGCTTTTGTTTCTGATAGAAGTTGTTATTATTGTTATTAAAGAGAAAATAGTTGGAAAAAATACAATCACAAATGGTTTGAGTTGGAAAGAACCTTAAACTCATCCAGTTCCATCCCTCCTGCCATGTGCAGGGACATCTTCCAGCAATTGGTTGTCCCATCCTAGCTGGCCCTGGAATAGAGATCCATATTTAGAAACTCATACTCAAGCAGTCTGTAGAAAATCATAACTTTCAGTCGCTGGTTGGAAATAGGTTTCACTTTAAGTTGTGATGCAGCAAATGTTTCTGTGTAAAACCTTGCTGGGCTCTTTGTGTTTTACCAGGAAGCCAGCTGAGATCCAGGCTGGTGACACTGTGAGCCTTGTATTTAGAGAGGGAATTGCAATATTTCTTCCTGAAATGAGGAAAAAAGTCCTTAACACTTTGTGAATCCCCTGGGTGGTTTCTGAACATGGAGCAGGGGTTGGGATGGGGCGGTTTGAAGCCAGAGGCACTGAAATAAAACACTCAGAGGAGTTCAAAGTGTTCCCCACTGGTTTGAGTGTCTGGGTTTGTTTCTGCCCATGGGGAACCCCAGGCTGGCTCCTCTGTGGGGCCCAGCTCAAACCTGGTAAGGCTGGGCAAGTTGTTTTGACCACAACCCAGATAAAAATGATAAAGTTAAAGATAAAATAATCACTCTGTGGTTTGTGTCAGTCCCACTGGGCCGTGTGTGAAGTGACGAGTGAGTTGAAGAGGGTGGCAGTCGGAGGGAAAGTCAAAACCCTAAAAATATCCATCAGCTTCCTGCTGGGTTGTTCCTCTTGGGGCACAGTTTGTGTTGGCTGCCAAGTTAAAGATAAATTATTTATTATTATTATCATCATTATTTCCCCTCGAAATGAAATAATCTTGCAGCAGCTCCTTGGTGATAGGTGCCAAAAGCTGTCCTTGCCCTGCCAGCAGAAAGAACTTTCTCCTTTTCTGAATAAAACTTGGTCACTTTTTAATCCAGTATAAATAGAGAAATCATTCATTTCACCAGTAATGGTTCTTCTTGATACCATTATGTTCTCAACGCAACCATCTGGCCTATGATTTGGTGTTTTAATTTCCTTTAAATCACCTTTATCACCTCAGAGTGTCATGCTAGAAGTTTGTTTTGGCATCTTTCAGCATCAAGATTAATTTGCAGTTGGCAATCTCTGGCTCTGGCCATGCCTTTAACGTCTCCTGCCCTTGTCCTGACAGAACAGCAACGGGTGATGCTGCTCAGCAGGTCCCCCTCGGGCCCCAAGAAGTATTTCCCTATCCCAGTGGAAAACCTGGAGGAGGAAATCCGGATGCGCTCGGCAGACGAGGGGAAGCTCTTCAGGGAGGAGTTCAATGTAAGTTTTTACACATGGATAGCTGAAAACAGGGGGAAAACCAAAATATCTGCCAGTATTAATAATTCTTGTGTTTGGTGCACGATTGGTGCTGTTCTGTCGGGTGTGGGGACTCTTCATCTGGGTAAAACCTGGGCTTTTTACTGATTTATGATACTGAATTGGTATTATATCACCTGTTTGCCTCTTGTTTACATTTAAAAAAGGTCTTTAGTGTTTGCCTGAAGCTGGAGGAGAGGAGTAGTGAATATAAACCTCTTTAGCATTGATTTTCATGATGGTGGTGGATGGATTTTGGGGGATCTGGGTGTTTCACCTCTGTGGGAAGTGCTCAGAGGAGAGGACAGAGTGTGTCCTTAATATTGCCCTGGTGGGGTTTGACTTCTTTTTTCCTCATAACTCGACTTTTTGCTCTTGGTTAGCATCCCAGCACTCCCCTCTTTGCAGCACCTACCCCAGCACAGAGTTTCTGTGGGGTATCTCAGCTCTCAGGGTTTTCCTGCTGAGGATTTTGTGCCCAGAGCTGGAGTGTGGCTGTAGGGATGAGCTGTACCTGGAGTCTGTGCTGAGCTCCTGCAGGATTCCTGTGCTGAAACACAACACCAGGAGCTGCCTTTGGGGCCTTTTCCAGACTTTTTGTGACTTCTTTTCACTTCCCTGCACAGAAGAATCCAAACAGGAGTTTAAATGTCAGGAGTGGATTTGTGAGAGCCAATGCACGTGTTGTTAGGCTGGCTGTTGAGTTGCCACCTTAATTGGGAGCACATTTAGAGCTGCAGTTTGGTTGATGAGAAATTTGAACCACAGAATTTTGCCTTTTCAGACAGGGAGCATTGTGGAAATCCTCATCAAAGCTGACAAAATGAAAGTGAGAACTGGCTTGATGAGGTGTGCACTGGTGAATTTGGACTCTCCTGATGAATTTGCTCTGAGGTTCAGAGGGAAACAAACCATCTGTTTTAATTTTAAAACCCCTCTTTGTTTCAGTAATTTTCTGCCCCATGCTGTGACCATGTGGGATTCTGCCCACACCCAAAAACCTGGAGTCTGATCCCCAAAAATGAGCAGGGATGGGGCATGATGGGAATGATGCTTGATGTGTTTTTTTTTTCTTCCTGTGACTGGATGAGCTGTCTGCTCCAGCCTGAGAGAGCTGGAAGTGTCCAAGGCCAGGTTGGACAGGGCTTGGAGCACCCTGGATAAAGCAAAGTGTCCCTGCCATGGAAGAGTGGGACTGGATGAGCTTTAAAAGATCCTTCCAACCCAAACCATTCCATAATTCTCTGGTTCTGTGCCTCAGCCCTGCCCTGGGGATGCTCCAAGGATCTCTGCCCACTCCACACAGCCTGACCCCCGTGCCAGGGGCCAGGCATTCCTGGGAATGCAGGTACAGGAGCTCCAGTGGGAATTAGGAACAAATTTGGGCTGAAAATGGTGAGCCCTGGGAGCCAGCACTGCCCAGGCATGGGCACCAATCTGAGTAGTTTAATCCCAAGTGATCATTTTGGTAAAAATAAACCAGACACTGAAAGATGAAGACACCCAGCAGGCAGAAAAGAGTTTTGAGGACAGTTCCTGACTTTGAGGACAGTTCTCTTAGATTTATGTGCCTAATGGTGTTCTCCAGCACCTTTGATTTTGTCCTTAAAGCCTCAGTGACCTTTCAGAGGTCCAGTGCACCCCTTGGACACTCACCAGAATAGCAGAGACTCCTTTTTTTGTTATGTGATTCCTTTGTGAACATTGGATGCTAGAACAGTGTTCTTTCTTCACAGGAAAAAAAAAAGAAAAAAAAATTTTTCTTTTCTGTAAAGCCCCTATGTCTGTTGATCACCCCTGGAAGTTTGGGATTATTGCCTTGATTTTCAGATTAATTACTGCAAAGCTTCCCCTAAGAGTTTTCTTTAGAAATTTTCTTTCTGGCTGGCTGAAGACACCCCTGTGGCTCGTTCTGTGCTAAAAAAGGAGGAAATGTGCTGGTGCTGAGTGGGTTGAGCCTCTCAGAAGCTTCAGTGGGATTTTGGGGGTGCTGCCCAGTGGGGACAGGTCTGAGTGTGGTGGCAGCAGATGGCCCAGGGCCAGCAGGACTCGTCAGCTCCTCGTGATTTGGGGTGATGGGAGGATGTGCTGAGCAGCAGCCTGGGTGAATCACATCCTCCCTCCCCACGGCTGGGAGCAGGAGCTGGGCTCTGCCCTTGCCCTGGGGCACAAGGAGCTCCCTGGGAAGATGCCAAGGCCTTGCAGAGGTCAGGAGTGGGGCATGGAGAGGTGATTTGGCCAAAGTGAGTTCCTTTTCATGTGTTTTTCACGTGAAAATCCAGAACTTCTCTGGCTGTTAATTGAAAATTGGGTGCCTGGCTTGAAGTTTGAAGAGAGTGTTTAAATTGGTAGTTTTTTCATAGAGTCACGGAATGGTTTGGGTTGGAAGGAGCTTAAAGATCATCCAGTTCCAAGCCCTTGCCATGGGCAGGGACACCTTCCACTATTCCTTTTTACACAAAAATTTAGGTTTTGTGTTTCATAAATGTACTTTAATCAGCAAAAGGAGCTAATAAAAAGCCATGAGCTTTGTTCATATCAGGAATTAAGCAGTCTGCTGACAGCTACTTTCTTCCTCAGCCCTTTTAGCCTCCTTTCTTTTCCACTCACAGCTTTTTATGCCCCATGAAAGCCCCAACAAACCAAACCCACAGGGTGCAGTTTCCTGTGTGGTGGAGGGTCAGAGCTCCCCATGCCCCCCTCTCCTCCTGTGTCACTCTGACAACCTTGGCTGGTTTTGGGGGGGGGGGAATTCCAGCCCTGCTCTCTGCCAGCCCTGACCACGTTTTTCCGTGCCCTGTGTGACTCAAACTGGGCAGGGGGAGGTACAAGAGTGTGGCAGAAGGTTGGTGATGCCTTCCCAAACTGCTGGGATTTTACCTCAGTGGGATCCACCCTGCTGGCACTGGGGGTTTTGGAGTTCACTTAAAGGAATTCATGAAATCCACTTAAAGGAACTTCTCGAAATCCGGTTCTGGCTTGGTCCCTCTGCAGTGGCAGCATCTCAGCCATGGCATAGGCACCTCCTTGATTTCATCTTCACCCTCTTCTGTTTTTTTCCTTTGTTTTGTTGCCCTCCATGACTGTTTGGGTTTTATTTAAGCCAGACTAAATTTAATCTGCACTGATCTCTCACTGGCGACTCGCAGAGCTCAACTCGCGCTGCATAAAAACCCTGTAAATTATTTTTCCTTCCTCCTTTTCAGCCAGGGCTGGGCCTGCAGAGGCAGAGCTGAGCAAGATGTTGGGTATTGGATGTCCTCAGCAGCGAGGGGGTCAGGCCCAGCCCTGTTCCTGTGCCTGAGCCCAGTGTGGCTGCCACCAGTGGCACTGGGTCACGCTCGGAGTCACTGTGGCAGATGGCAGCTCCAGGCAGCAGCTCAGAGTTTAACAATTTGCTAAATAACTGTGACCTCTGAGAGAAAAATAACTGCTTTTCTCTCCCCAACTGCTGAACTCGTTGTCTGGAGTGAAATCTGCCAGGATGGAGTTGCCTGTTAGAGAGGAATTAAAGTTACTGGAGGGGGGAAAAGTTGAAATATATTTAATTCTGTTGGATGCAAATTATCCTTAAGCCACGTGCAGTCAAAATCATTTGTTTTCTAGCACATTGACTCTATACATTTTTTTTTTTTTTCAGTCATTAACGTCTGGGTATGTGCAGGGAACGTTTGAAATGGCAAATAAGGAAGAGAACAGGGAGAAGAACAGATATCCCAACATCCTGCCATGTAAGCCATTCGCTTTTCCTTTAAACCAGACAATGGATTTTGGAACTGAGCAGGCTGCTGGTAGTGTTCATGTGCTGAAAATACTCAAATAATAACAATTTCACTGGTCAGAAATGGTGTTCGTGTGTTGTCTGTAGTTGGGGAGCTCTGCTTTTCCAGGCCTCCTGCTTGCAAGGAAATACCATCTTTGAGATTTAATAACTTGCTAATGGCCTTGTTTTCTTTCAGATGATCATTCCAGAGTGATTTTGACCCAAATTGACGGAGTCCCAGCTTCAGACTACATTAATGCATCATATATAGATGTGAGTTGAGAGTTGCCCACAGCTGGCCAAACTTTGGGAATTCAAGAAGTGTAATTTTCTGCTTGCACATGTTGGCCTTTCACCTTTTAACTGCTGTGGCTTTTGTTTCCACAGGGTTATAAAGAAAAGAATAAATTTATAGCAGCACAAGGTAACTCCTTCTCATTTGTCTCTTCTCTCTAGCTTAGGGCTGAGCACATTTAGTTATAGATGTGTTTTAGAGGTTATTTTTAGCTGCAGGTGATGGTCAAGTGTGAGGCTGGATTTAGAGGTTACAGTTAAAATGAATTTGCAATATGTGTGAGGTGACCAACTGCCTCCAGGCTTGTAGATTCTGCTCTGAGCAGAGGCTCCTTTCCCCCTCCACACCCTCTGGGTATCAAAATTGGTGTCTCCTGATGATCCATCCCAAGTTTGTTGTGGTCCCAGGGAACCCTGGACCTTGGCATGGGGAAGAGCTGCAAAGTAGGAGTTCTGAATGTTGCTCCTGCCATAGTTAAAAGATTAAACAATATTTAAGAATTAATGTGCTAGAGAATCTTCCAGTGCCTAAAGGGGCTCCAGGAGAGCTGGAGAGGGTCTGGGGACAAGGGATGGAGGGACAGGGCACAGGGAATGGCTTCAAACTGCAAATGGATAGGTAGGTTTAGATGGGATATTGGGAAGGAATTCCTCCCTGGGAGGGTGGGGATGGAATTCCCAGATTTGCTGTGGCTGCCCTTGGATCCCTGGCAGTGCCCAAGGCCAGGCTGGACATTGGGGCTGGGAGCACCTGGGACACTGGAAGGTGTCCCTGTCATGGCAGGGTGTGGAAAGTAAATAATCTTTAAAGTCCTTTCCAACTCAGACCATTCTGTGATCTGTAAGTGATATTTCAAGAGAGATGATTCCTTCTAAAAATGTAGATTTGGGTGCATGGTTATGTAAAAGAAAAGGTGATGGGGGTTATTTAATGCATAAATAAACAAATCTGGTATATTCCTGTGCAGGTGTAGCAAACACAGCTCTGGGTGGGTGCCCAGGGCAGGGGTGTCGGCTGCTCTGGGATCTGCTCCATCCCCTCTCCTGAACATTTCCCTGTTCTGTCTGCAGGACCCAAGCAGGAAACAGTCAATGACTTCTGGAGGATGATCTGGGAGCAGAAATCAGCCATTATTGTCATGTTAACCAACCTGAAAGAAAGAAAAGAGGTAAAAGCTTTCTTTCACTCTGCTCTGGGATGTCCCCTGCGCTCCAAAAGCACTCGTGGCTGCTCAGGGTCTGACCAGGTGCATTTCTGACCACTTCCTGCCCTGGCTCCTGTCAGCATAGCTGAGTTGCTACTCAAAAATGTAGTTTTCATTTCTAAAATACCCATTTATATCAGGTGATCTTAAGGAAAAAATTCTGATGACCAATTGTGTCCTGCATAGCCCAGAGCCAAAGGAAAACTCCTGTGGTTTTATCCCAGTGTAAGGCTGCACTTGTGGATGGGATTAATTAGGAATGAAGATAAAATCTCTTTTCATTTAATTAGGTTTCAAAAGACACAGTTTGTCAACGAAACAATGAGAAATTAAAGCTGCTTAGTTGTGAGGGTGCTGCTGTTCCTTCCTGTCCCCCCCTCTTCCCTGAGGATGGGCATCCCTTGTTCTCCTCCTGGAGTTGATTTTCTGCCCTTTCACTGCTGCTTGAAGCTCCAACAGCAAAGCCAGGCCAAGAGGGCCAATTCCCAGTGTGAGCATCCAGAACTGCTAAATCTGGACATTCCTGATGCCCCCAAAGTAGAGCTGCTTTGAATTTCTCACTGGCTTCAGGTAGAGCTTGAAAACTGTGAAAACCTCACAGTCCCTACAGTTGGACACCCTGTACAAAGCTGCCAAACTGAAACAAAAGCTGTGGGGGCTGAGTAGGTTAAAAAACAATTCCAAGCTGTTGTCACCTTCTCTGCATCAGTTGAAGCAGCAGTGGCAGGGTGCCAGAGCTGTGCCAGGCGAGGAGCTCTGCACACTCACAGCTGTGCTCACCTCCCTGGTTACAGCTACGAGTGAAAGCAAAGTCAGGGTGATCAAATCCTGTTTTGTGTACTGGTTTGAAAGCAAAACCAGTGAGAGACTCCAAGTCAGAAATACAATTTAATTAAAAAAAAAAAAAAAAGAGAAAAAAAAAAAAAATGCAA
>VWZS01002255.1:137284-150413 GCA_013397075.1 Rhabdornis inornatus | reverse complement strand
CCCTTCCCTTCCCATCAACACTGGAAAAACTTGTTATTTTTTGCCTAAAAATTCCATCAATCTGAGATTTTTTTTTTTTAAACTTTTCCTAAAATGAGCACTTGCTCCACTCTTTGGTGTGGGGCAGCTTTGCTGCTTTTGCTGGAATTGTCACAGGAAACACAAAAACAACTGTGGAATATTGTGATTTTTGAAAGCTTCCACTTGGCACCAAGGGATGCCTGACATGGGACAGAGTTTTCACACAGAAGTTTGTCCCCAAATCCCAACTTTTATCCCAGTAAAAGCTCCCATTGCTCATCCTGAGCCTGTCCTAACTGGACTTAAATATGAGAATTAATTCATTATTTGATTTAAATATGAGCATTAATGTCATTAATTAATGAAGGAGTCCTGTGCTGCAGATGGAAAATTCTGGGTTCAACAAGGGTGTTGTAAAAATTTTTCTTGGTGGTTTTGGGGGATTTTTAACAACATTGCCTTGCTTTCAGGAATTCCATTTATTATTCCACTCTGTTTTAAAGCAGTATTTGCTATCTGGGCCTCCTGAGCCCTTTCAGCATGATGGCTTCTATTCAAGAAATATTTTATCACTGTATTCTTAGTGTTTAGAATAGTTATTATGCTGGATGTCACTTCTTATACCAGAGATTCATGACAGTGTAGATAACCGGAGGAAAAAAAATTAAGGAATGTTTGCAATTCTCTGGATTCTGCAGGAAAAATGCTGCCAGTACTGGCCATCAGAGGGCTCTGTGACCCACGGAGACATCACAGTGGAAATCAAGAGTGACAGCCTGATGGATGCCATCAGTGTGAGGGACTTCCTTGTTACATATCATCAGGTAATTCTTTAAAATTCCAGCTTTTTTAAATGTTTTTTTATTCCATCAGAAGGCATTTACAAATCTGGTTATGTATTTTAAATCCTGGGATTTCTGTCTAAACTTAAATGTGGTTAATCAAAAGCTGGCATTAAGAGGAAACTTGAAATGAAATAGGAATTTATATGAAATTTTGTATTTCGTATAAAAATTATATTAAATAATTTTGCTTAAAGTCCCTGAAAATTCTGATCAGTAAAACAGGTGGTTGCAAAGTGGGGGGTGAGTTTTGGGGTTTTTTTAACTGTTTTGTTGTTGCTGTTATTCCCAGATTTTTCTGCCATCTCCCACATAGGTATCAAAGAAAATGTGATTCAAGATTTCTCACAGAATTCCAGACTGGTTTGGGTTGGAAGGGACCCTAAAACTCATCTCACTCCACCTCCCATGGGCAGGGACACCTCCCACTGTCCCAGGTTTTTCTAAGCCCTGTCCAACCTGGCCTTGGACACTTCCAGTGTATCCTAAGTCCTTCCCAAAGGAAACAGCTGTGCAAACCAAAGGAAAATTGTAGGGGGGAATTATCAGTGAGTGGAGGATTTAGAAACACACCTGCCAGGACAGAATCATGGAATATTACTGGGAATAAGATCAACAGGTCCTTAATATTACGGAGCAGGTGGCAAATCCTCTCCTGTCACAGCCTGCAGATGTTCCAGGCAGGAATTTTGTTTCCCCCCTTGGGGGAATACCAAGTGGCTGAATGGTGTTTTCCTGCTGGCAGAGCAACCAGGAGAAGCAGAGCAGGCTGGTGAGGCAGTTCCACTTCCATGGGTGGCCGGAGATCGGGATTCCTGCCGAAGGGAAGGGCATGATCGACCTCATTGCAGCAGTGCAGAAGCAGCAGCAGCAGACGGGGAACCACCCCATCACTGTGCACTGCAGGTGAGCCCCCTGGGCACCTCAGCCTGGCTTGTGGAGGGAGCAGAGACCCGAGAGAGAGAGAGAGGGACCCTTGGAGAATAATTCCTTAGACAAGAATTTGTTTACTTAGAATGACTAATATGAGATTTAATTGGTCCCTTTTCAACCCCTCTAGTAATTGGTTCATTTTAAGCTCAAATCCCTAGTAGTTAGCTAACTCCAGAATCCCTGATATTATTGGTCCATTTCCAAGACACCCTGACCCTACAAAAGCCCCCTTAGTACCCTACCCCGTGGATTTGCTGCCCTGGGACCCCTTCACAGAAGAAATAAAGAATCTGTGGAACTTCCTCTGCGGTGCTTCCCGCTCTCTTTCTCTGCTGGCTGAGAAGGTACTTTGCAAGCCAAGAAAATCACAAAAGAGCTGATAGCCTAAATTCTAGGCCCTGCTTGCATCCCAGTACCTTGTGGCTAAAACCTGCCTGAGACTCCAGGAGAGGCTGTGCCTCCCAAGACAACCTATCCAGGTTCATTGGTGCAATTTGGGGCCACCAACAGCTACACTGGCTCTTCCACACCCCTGGCATTCCTCTTTTCCCATTTTTAGCCTAGTTCATGCCCACCAGATGTGTTTGCTTTGCAGTGCTGGAGCAGGGAGGACAGGAACCTTCATAGCCCTGAGCAACATCCTGGAGCGGGTGAAGGCTGAGGGGCTCCTGGACGTGTTCCAAGCTGTCAAGAGCCTGAGGCTGCAGAGGCCACACATGGTGCAAACACTGGTATGGCATTTAGCAGGGCTTGGGAAGGGAGTTCTGTGTGGAAATCTTCTTGGGAGAGAAGAATGAAGGGATTTTTGGCAGGTTGACATATGTGATGTGTGGTGGATGTGTGTGTACAAGGCATAATCAGGGTTTGCAGGGGATTTTAGAGCTTGTCTGAAAATACAACTTGGTTGAATAGTCTCTGTCTTTTAGGAACTTGAGGCAGTTAAACTAAACATATTTTGAGTGTTGGAGGTAATGATATCTATTAAGTAAATGGTTTTCAAGCTATTTATGTTGTTCTTTCTCACCTTAAAATGTCTGGGCATAAATTGAAATCATGGAATGGTTTGGGTTGGAAGGACCTTAAAGCTCATCCCAATCCCACCCCTGCCATGGGTAGGGACACGTCCCACTGTCCCAGGGTGCTCCAAGTCCCAGTGTCCAACCTGGCCTTGGACACTCCCAGGGGTGTGGAAATCCTTGGAAATGTCTCTGACTTTTTAAAATATTTAAAGTTTTCTTTCAAGTCATCTACAACTACTATTTGAAGCTTAGTCCAGATGCTTTTCCCTATTTGAGTAAACACAAAAAAGTTTTTTGAGACTTTTCTTAACTTGAGAATATACAAAAATATTGATATCTTTGATTTCCATAGCAGCTTCCATTCAGCAATCTGAAACCTCTTTAGAAACAATTAAACCTCAAACCCTTTTCCCAGGGAGATGTTTTCTCTGTCCCATGGATAGGAAGAAAGGGGATGAAGAAATGCAATTGGATTATCCATGGTCAGGCTGAGACAGGGATGGATGGGATATTGGGAAGAAATTCCTCCCTGGGAGGGTAGGGAGGAGCTGGGATGGAATTCCCAGATTTGCTGTGGCTGCCCCTGGATCCCTGGCAGTGCCCAAGGCCAGGTTGGACATTGGGGCTGGAGCAGCCTGGGACAGTGGGAGGTGTCCCTGCCATGGCAGGGGTGGCACTGGGTGGGATTTGGGGTCCCTTCCAACCCAAACCATCCTGGGATTTTATGATTCCCTGATTGTCCCTGGGCAGTGCTCAGGAGTTTCTGCTGTGAGCAGCTGGGTTTAAATCAAAGCCAGGCCTAAGAAGTGATTCAGTTTAAGAACCATCTCAAAAAGCTCAAGAAATCATCTGAACCAAAGAGCAGTGATCAGCCTGTGTGTGACCAAAAAAAGAGGAACCATTGTTTTTATTTAAAATAATCAACAGAATTCAGAACAGACCAGTCCTCAGCTTCTGCTCCCAGTTAGGCCATGTTGAATTTATCACTGGGATTTGCAGAATTCAGATTTTCTCAGTGTAACCAAAACCCCATTTTGATCTTTTGTCCTTGTTTTCCAGGAACAGTATGAATTCTGCTACAGAGTGGTACAAGATTTCATCGACATCTTTTCAGATTATGCTAATTTCAAATGAGAATTCTGCCTTATTTTTTAATTTGTCTGTATAAATAGTTGTATATTATGTTAATTTATTCTGTGTCACTTGGATTGTTGACTGAACTGTAAATACAATGTTGTGCTGGCTCTAAAAGTTGTATTTGCTGTATAAAGTTGTTTCTTAAATATAAATATCTTCTAAAGCAAAGTATAATGTTCCTATACTGTATAGCACTGTAAGATGGGATAGAAATCTTTATTATAAATAACAAAAAATTAATTATTGGGGTTTTTTTCCTTTTTGTTTTGCCACTCATAAATATTTATCGACGTTATCTCCCAATTCTTGAATTTTTTGACAGGTGATTTACAGTGCATCCTAAAAAAGTGAATTTTGGTGCACATGTTTAAAAATGTTTTGTTCACCAGGAGAATATGTTCCCCATGAAAATAGATATTTATTTTCCAGGCTGTCTTAAAGAGTCTCCAGGTTTTGTTGGATTTTGAGTCTTACTGTCCATAGGATAAAATCAGCAGAAACACAGATTTGAATTTTTGAATTAACAGAACTTTCAAAGCCCTGTTAATTTGTTTTTTTTTTCCCAAATATTGTTTAAATCGACTTAGAAAGGCAATAATGTGATTTTTAGAATATTTTGCACATTTGAAAAGTATATTTTGCAGCACCTGAACTTGTTTACTTGAAGAGAAAGGCCAGAAATGGAGTTGAAAGCTTCTCTTCTCTACAAACACCTGCATAATTTCCCACTTCTTTAAAGTAAGAGATGAACTCTTATTCCTTGATTTGACTCAGCAGGATAATTAAGAGGTAAAAATTAGAGAAAAACATTTTATGAACAGTTTAATGCCAGAAACATTGAGTATTGTAGCAAAAGTTCCTCCAAGTTCTTACCCTCCCAGAAATGTTATCAAAAAAAGGACTTTTGATAAGGGGTTTAAGGTTGTGTATAGAGATATATTTTTGCTGAAAGTACTACTGAGACTAAAATTGATGACAGAAAATATAAAAGTTTTTATTGCAGCCCTGAGCAGGTGCTGGGAAATCCCCAAAATCACAGGGCACCTGAATGTTGAATTATTACCAAGTTTATCTTCCCCACTCTTCCAAAAGCATCTCTGAGTTAATGAGCACAAAGGGGTGAATCTGTAATTAATTACATTAATGAATATGCAACAGTTCTGTCTCATCCAGCCAGGCTTTGGCCATGCAGCATCAAAGCCTTATTTCAAACAAGCAGCTTAAACTGAGCTTTTCCCTGCTGTTCTTGCACTATTTTATCCCATCCCAAAATAATCTCATTGCACCTTGGAGCAATGCAAAGGGATGGGAAGGCGTCCCTGGGTCTCCTTCCATCCCAGCCTGGCTGGAAAAGGTTTGGGACAGGAATTCCTGAGCACCCAATTCCCACAGTGCCATTGGCTGTCCTCATCTTCCCATCCTCCTGTATTTATTTGTACAGTAAATTATGCACTCTAAAAACGAGATTGTTTAAAGAATAAACCTCGCTCGTGAGTCTCTATGAGAAGAAACACTCAAGCCACAGGGTTGGGTAGGGAAAGTGGAGCTGAGGAAGGGCATGGTCCTGAAATTCCATCCAAATCCCAAGAGCCACAATAAATTCAGCCTGGAAATGGTACAGTGGGGGTTCAGTCTGATTTATAGCACAGGGAGACTCCCAGAGGTTGGAGAGTAATGCAAAGGAATTCCCATTTTCTGATCCTGATGTCAGGATCTTTCTGACCACTTAGCCCACATTTGAATAATAATTTGTAAGATTTTGGGGCCCCTGAGGGAAAACTTGGGGTGAGTTGTCCATGAGGTCAATCTCAGTGCACAGGGACTCCAAGAGGTTGGAAAATAATGTAAAGGAATTCCCATTGTATAACCCTGATGTCAGGATTTTTCCAACCATTTAGCCAGCATTTAAATAATAATAATATTAATAATTTGTCTGTTGGGCAGATTTTGTGGGTTCCTGAGGTAAAAAGTTGGGGCTCAGTTGTCTCATGAGGTTAATCTCAGTGCAGGGAGACTCCAGAAGGTTGGAAAATAAAGGAATTCCCATATTATGATCCTGATGTCAGGATCTTTCCAACCATTTAGGGGGCATTTGAATAACAATAATAATTTATCTGTTGGGCAGATTTTTTGGGTTCCTATGGTAAAAACTGGGGTTGTCCATGAGGTCAGTCTCAATGCAGGGAGACTCTGAAAGGTTGGAAAATCAAGGAATTCCCATATTATGATCCTGATGTCAGGATCCTTCTGGCCATTTAGCCAGCATCTGAACAATAATAATTTGTGTGTTGGGCAGATTTTGGGGTCTCTGAGGTAAAACCTCGGGGTGAGTTGTCCATGAGGTCAATCTCAGTGCAGCAGGGATGGGGTGTGGGGGTCCCACGGCCCCCCAGGAGCTGCAGCACAACTCCAGCTGCCCTCGGGGTTCACAACCAGGAGTAGGATGGAGTTCAGCTGGAACACCAAATCCTCGCTGGGTACTCGGATTTTGGTTGATAACCAGATTGAGGTATCGAGGAGGAAAGAGAAAAATGCCTAAAATATAATTCAGAATTGACAAGTGTAGCTCCATGAAAGGTTTTCTTGTGGAATTTGAAGAGCTCCCTTGGCAGTGGTTGGGTGTGCTCGGTGGCTGGAGCTCTGGGGAGTGTCTTGGATTGGAATTTTCCTTTGAATCTCCGTGTGTTGCATGGAATTCCTTTAAAAGCCCAAATAGTTGGATTGGAAGTGTCTTTCTGATCTGTCTGTGGTTTTGGTCACTGTGTGACTTTGACTGTTCATGTGTTCAGGAGGTCCCAGCTCAGCTCAGCATTGCGTTCGCTTCCCCACATCCTCATCCCACAATCCCTGGGATGCCGTGGATTCCCTGCTCCCAAAGCAATCCCTTAAAAGTGCTTGGCTGACTTGGGCCTTAATGAAGAATGCATACTGTAATTAGCAGTGTTTTTTAGGCTATTTTTATGTATTTTTTAAACTTTTAAAATGAGCCTGACCACCCCGCGTTCAGTCTTTTGAAATGTTTGCGTTTCCCTCGTCCCATTTTTCATGTAAAGTTACTGGAACTTTTCTGTATAACCAAAATGTATTTAATTTGTCAAATCTTTATAATATATGTATGTATTATACAGTTTCAGCTCTTGTTATTTTCTTTTCTTACATTTCTAATTTGATCTCGCTGTGTTTTTAATGCCGGTGAACGTGGCTGAATTATTTGTATATGCAAATTGCAAGATCTAATACATTCTGATGCAAGAACAAAGCTTCCTTTTTATTCTCCACCTGCATTATTTCCTTTAAATCTTTTAATTTCATTCCTGTGTTGTGTGTTCATTTGAATTAAGCATTCTAAAGGAGTTGAAATCCATTATCTAGATAAGTAATTTTTCAGTGCTTATCTGTAGCTGTTTGGGACTAAAATTCTGATTTATTTTGGGACTGAACATTGTGCATATAAAGGGTGTAGAAACTCATGGAAGCAGTTGGAATCCAGGTCTTCCCAAAATGTCTGGATAAGTAAGAGCTAATGAAATAAATATAGTAAAATTAAGTAAATATAGTAGAATAATCCTATGGTAAACTGTGGTGTCATACCAAGATAAAAATAGGATCTAGATTTCCAGCTGTGTCACCAATTGTGAATTGAAAGTTCACTCTAATTAACAGCAATTTCTAAATTCATTTTGATAAGTTCTGCATTGGACATCTTGCTAAAATGAACCACGAAGGCCCCATGGTTGTAAGAAGAAGGAGGAGGTTTGTGTAAAGCAGGAGTAACTGCTCAGGGGTTCCATCCTAACGTCAAATCAAATAGGATTTCATGAAGCCTGGTTTCTGTTTGACCCCTTTGCTGGCTCCCCTGCTCCACCCCACACTTCCCATTTGGGAGATGCCTCTTCAGGGTGGGTAATTTTAGGATTTTTTTTTTTCTCCCCACGGTTGTTGGGAAAAACTTTTCTGCATGTCCTTCCTGGGCACTGCTCTAATATTTGCAGGGTGAGGGGAAATGGCCTCAAATTGTGCCAGGGGAGGTTTGGAAATTAAAATTTCTTCATGGGAAGGGTTTTAAAGTGTTGCAGAAATGCCTGAGGCAGTGGTGGAGCCCCCATCCCTGGAAGGGTTAAAAAAATGTGTGGATATGGCATTGAGGACATGGGGTAGTGTGAACTGGTTGATGGTTGGATTTGGTGATCTTTTCCAAACTTAACAAGTCTCTGATTCTAACTTGCCATTGCATGTAAAAGCTGTTATTTTAAAAGCTGTTTTAATTTTTTTAATTATTCCAGAGGAGTTGATAAAATATTTTGTGTAATTGAAAAATCAACAAAATATATTTTGTGTGTTAAAAATATTTCATGCAGCTTGTGAGACTTATGGAAGGTAACTGTGTGTGAGGACAGGCAGGTGCCTTGGTGTGGTCTCAAAAAACAGAAGATTCTCTAATATTTATCAGTTATTAATTAATTGTTGGTTAATTTAAAGAAATATTTATAATTTTAATTGTAGATCACACAGCAAACGTGGATATTTCCATACTCTACTGGTGATACAGTTGGTTTTTTCCTACTTTTAAACATTACAAAAAGATACCATAAAGACCTTCTGGTTCCTTATCTGTTTTTTTTTTTTTTTTAGAAACTCAACTTTTAGGAAAAAAATGCACTTTAATTGTAAACTGCCCATGAAATACGTTTATTTTAATGGGATATTTAAACAATATAAACTAAGGCAGGTCAAAGAAGTGTTTGCTCTGTAGAAATATCAAGCTCTGTTTTGCCTGATGCAGAAATTGTTGAATTGAGAATTTTCCGGGCCACTGAACTTCCTGGGGAGTGTTCTTCATCTGAGGAATTAAAGGATTAGGATGTAATTTAGATCTTTGGGTGAGAGCTTCCTCCTAATGACTTTTATCCATTTTCTGTGCTGCTTTGCACAGAGGAGGGGAATTACTCCGTCATTAATCGAGTTGACACCTTGCCAAGGAAGTTCTTTGCTCAAAGAATCCTTTTCTTCTTTCACCTGTTTCCATTGTATGAGAAACTGCTCCAGCATTTTCCTGAATTTTTCTGGACTCTAACTATCCATAAACACAGAACAAAAGATCCAAGATGAGAATTGTCACCAGTTGGGTGGACAAAAAACAAGGAAAACTGTCCCAGGTGGGAAGAGCTTGAGAAGGAATTATACAGCACGGTGTTTTCTAGTGGAGATTTTTATAGAAACGTTGTCCCTCCAAAACCTGAAGGAAATCTGTGGAAAAGATGGAGAGGGAGTGTTAATGAAAGCATGGAATGCCAGAGGGCAGGGGTGGATGGGATTTTGGGAAGGAATTGTTCCCTGGGAGGGTGGGCACACCCTGGATCCCTGGAAGTGCCCAAGGCCAGGCTGGACAGGGCTTGGAGCAAACTGGGACAGTGGATGGTGGAACTGGATGAGCTTTAAGGTCCCAAAATCCAAACCATTCCACGATTTTATGATTCATGTGGCAGCCTAGGGATCAAGCAGAAGCTGTTTCCAAGGAAGCAGCCCGTGGAATTGCTCTCCTCCCTTGTTTGTAAGTATGCATGGAAATTATGGAACTCTAGAATTTGTTAATTTGATTAATCCAGGGGAATCTCGCCCCAGTTCCAATAAAATGCACAAATTTCTACCTCAGCTGTCCAAAAGGACTGGCTGGGAGATTCAAATCCCTCTTATGGTCACCTTTGGGGTTAAAAGTGACCTGCTGATGGCAAAACTTCCTGGATTGAGGATTTCATTCCCAGACTGGACACAGGGTGGGAGTCTTGGGGGCCAGGAGTTGGATTCCATCATCCTCAGGGGTGGTTTTGTAATTTTTTGGAATTGGAAAATCTGTTACACAGGCCCAGAACACACTGCAAAGTTTTAATTTGCATTTTAAACTTGACATACTGCACTTGAACATTGTGTCTTTTGCTTCCCAGCTGTCTTCCCTGGCTTTGAAGGACAATTGGAAAGCTTTTCCAGATTAATTTGGATTACTTAAAATACTTAAGATTTGACTTAAAAATATCAGTGTGTCCATCATATTAAAAAGTTTTTCTCTTAGTAGTTTACGTTCTTTCAAAGTATTTAACTGTGGATCAATAAAATTTGGAAACGTCCCATTTGTTCCTAAATTTATGCAGATTCCTCCCATATAAAATCCTTTGTCAAAATCAGGTTCTGTGCATGAATACAAGCACTCCAAAAATCCTGGGTGCAATAACGTGTCAGTGTAATAAAACATGATTTTAAGAGAGAAATTTGTTGCAAAACTTTCAATTTTCAGGGTTAATCATATGACTTCTCGTGTCTGGACTTGGCTTTACACAGTATGAATAGCCTGAATATTTATTTATTTACTTTATACCTTATAAAAGCCCTAATTTAGGGAAAGCTTTAATCAGAATTTGTGCATTTTAAAGTAAAAACCACTGATAGTACAAATCTGTGAGAAAAGAGCTTCAATCAGTGCTCCCAAACCACCTGTTGAGACACTTGAATAAATAACTCTGTATGAGGATCTTCATGTGATAAATTAAATGCTGGTTTTTAAATTCTCTGTCAAGGAGTTTCAAGCACTGACTTTATTTTTCTCCTCGGTTTTGACAGTTGACAGTTCTACTTCATGCTGTATTCAAGTGTATTTGTCTAAATTAAATGTTTCCAAATTAATCTACCAGCAAATTTAAACCTTGAAGAAAATGTCTTTTTTTTGGGCTTTTTTTCCCTCCTGTAAATCTACTTCAGCAAATATTTGTACAGATGCTGTTTCAGAGAACTGCTCTTGGAGACAGATTGAAAACCTTTGTTATAATTTGTGTTTTCCTCTAAGTATTGCACATCACAAAAGCTGTGACACCACTGTATATCATGCCAGAAAATACAATTATTGCCACAGTGCAGGTGTATTTATGTATTTGTGCTGTTTGATCACATGTGGGCTGGCAGACACTGCAATAAATTCAATTTCTAGGAGTTTTCCTGCTATAAATTGTTTTAGTTACGTCATTCGGGACCCCCTGGAAGGATTTTTTAATACCTGTTAATCAGCAATGATACCCAATTAGATACCAAATAGAATCCTGATTTTGGTATAGTTTGCATCTAAATTAATGATTTTCCAGTAGCACACAGCTATTGCAAAATAATAATAATAATAATAATTTGAATTAAAGGCCCACCAAAGCTTACAAAACAGACTTCCAAGTCATTAAATTGAAAAGAAATAACATTTTAAAAGCTGCTTACATCTAACTGTATCACATCTAAAGTCATCCCACCACATAAAATAGTCTTTGAGGCAAGCTAGATAATAAAACAGGAGTAAAATCGAAAGTTCTGCTTTGTAAAAGATCTGAATAGTAGAATTTTATCCCCTGAAGCACAAAGGGCTGGATGACCTTGTCCTGTATCCCTTTCCCAAGCATCAGACTTGGAATGAAGGTCACATTTCATGGCTCAATAATACATCTTGTTGTTATTGTTGTTATTATCATTATTATTTTATTAGTAGTATTTTCTTCTGTTTTCAAACACACCGTGTTCATGTTCATTCTTGGCCTCACGGATCCTCAAATTTGAGTCTCAGTAACGAATTCCTGTTTGGGAGCAGAGATGGGGATCAGTTTTATATCTAAATGAAGGTAACTAATTGGCTGATTAAAAAGGACTTAAAATACTAATTTAACTCTTACTGCTGCCCACCCCCTCCTATCCTTGCTCTCTTTATTTTTCTCCCCCTTACTGCTGTGGTTAGTAGTATTTTTGTGGCTAGTAGTATCTTAATCACATTAAATACAGATGCTTAAATCACTTTATAGAGCCTAAGTGAAGCTGAATTGATACAAAGTGAATCTGGGTGCTTTTTGCTGATCTGAGGAGGTGCAAATTTGGGACCGTGCACGTCCCCCTCCCTCAGAGAGGGGCTCGAACCTGGACAGGTTCAGGTTTGGGAACAGGTTCAGGTTCAGGTGTAGGTTCAGATACACATCTAGATAAGGTTCAAGTACAGATATGGGTACAGGTCCAGATTCAGGTGCAGGTATGGACAAAGGTTTAGCTACAAGTTCAGGTTCAGATCCAGGTACAGGTTTAGGTTCAGGCTTGGGAACACGTTCAGGTATAGGTTTAGGTTCAGATCTAGGCACAGGTTCAGATACACTTCTAGATAAAGGTTAAAGTACAGATATGGGTTATAGGTACAGATTCAGGTGCAAGTATGGACAAAGATTCAGGAACAAGTTCGGGTACAGGTACAGATCCAGGTGTGAGCACAGGTACTGTTATGGGTACAGATCCAGGTACATGTGTAGGCAGAAGTTCATGCATGGATTCAGGCACAGGTACAGCACAGGTTTAGATACAGGTTCAGGTACAGGTACAAGCACAGACTCATGTACAGGTACAGGTTCAGATACAGGTAGAGGTACAAGCACAGGCTTGGTCACAGGTACACGTTCAGGAAAAGGTTCAGGTTCGGTTACAGGTACAAGCACAGGTTTGTGAACAGATCCAGGTTCAGGCTGGGGCACAGGTACAAGTACAGATTTGTGCACAGAAACAGGTTCAGGCTGAGGCACAGGTACAGATCCAGGTACAGGTTCAGGATGGGTCACAGGTACAGATCCAGGTGCACGTTCAGGGCGAGGCACAGGTACGGATCCAGGCACAGGTTCAGGCTGGGGCACAGGTACAAGCACAGGCTGGGTGGCAGCTCCGTGTCCGGGCCTGTCCCGCCGTGAGGGCCCGGCCGCTGCCGCTGCGGTTCCCGGGCAGCGCCTGAGGCGCGAGCGGCTCCGCGGGGCGGCGCCTCCGTTTGAACTCAAACCGCCCTCGCCGCTTCCCATTGGCTCCGCTGCGCGTCGTGCGCCGCCCCCTCCGCCAATCAGAGACCGACGCGCCCCTTTTCGAATGTCTAACGGTCATCTCGGTACGAATATTTCTCCTTCCGCCGATGCGGCACGGTGTAAAGCTAAAAGAGTCCCTCTGCCCGGTGCCGCTTGTCGCGGCGGGACAGACTCGGTGCAGTCCCGCAGCCATGGCTGCTGCGGGCAGGCGCTGCGGTGGCGGCGGCTGCCGGTCAGTCCGTCTGCGCGTTTTCCGTGGGTTCCGTGTTAGTGTCTGGCGGAGGGATACAGCAGGGCGGAAGGGGAGCGCGCAGCGCGAAGGCTCGGG
>VWZS01002255.1:109964-137214 GCA_013397075.1 Rhabdornis inornatus | reverse complement strand
GGGGGGGGGGGGAGCGCGTTGGACGCCGCCACACGGGGACCGCCAGCGCTCCGGCAGAGCCAGGTACGAGCGGGCAGCGGGGCCGGGGGGGCAGCAGGGCCGGGGGGACGCGGCTTTGGGGTGCCGCGAGGAAGAGTCGGGCCGCCTGACGCCCCGTTTCTGCGGCCGCCTTCCCCCGCTGTTGTGGCTCTAGCCGCCTGCCATGGTGGCTCTTGTCCCCTCCTCTCCCGGTGTTTACCTGGCCTGTGTCCGCTTGAAGCGCTGGGTTATAAATTTCAGTTTCTGCAGCGCATGTGGGTTTTTTGCCTTGCAGGAGCTGGTGGGTGCTGTGGGCAGGCTGCTCCCGGTGCAGGACACCGAGTGTTTGCGTTCCCTGGAAGCCGCAGGGACTGCCGGCTTCCCCTCCAGTTATGTCTTGTTATCAACAAGTGTTTTATCGCATGAAACCCACCGAGAAATTCCCTAAGAGGCTCTCTTAACTGCATTTAATTCCCTTGTTATACCTTGCTGCTTTCAGAGTGCTAATAAAGATGCTTCTTTGAGGCTCGCTTGTAGTAATCGGATTTATGCATTAAATAATGCGTTATGTGAAAATATATTTAAAGTAGCTGGTTGTGCTGTGGGTTTGGGGTTTTTATGTCAGTTCAGTGCTGTTCTCCTCCTGTCGGGATGTGTTCAGGAGCTGCCCCATTTCCAGCCCCTTCCCTGCTGTTCTGCCGCTGCTCCTGGGAGCTGATGCCACTGTCCCCTCCTTTTCCAGCAGGATATAAATACAATCAGTTGCTGTCTATTTTAAATTCAAATCTGAGAATTTCCATATAGGTCAGAGATTGAAAAATCCGGATTTAGTGAGGAGCAAGTTTTTAAGTTGTTTATGGGACAAAATCTGTTGCTCCTGAACCTTTCCAATGTTCTGATGGGTAACAAAAACCTCCTGAATACCAAAACTGGTCTGACAATTGATATAAACACATTTGCAGTTTTTTACACAGGGAAACACATATGAACAGCACTGAATTCCTTTGCTGTCCGTTGGAAAATATCTCATCTCTGGAACAAAATAAAAACATAAAAGTTCACATCAATTTACTGTCATAAACATGTAAATCCTAATTAGGGTGAGTAATCTGGGTGTTTTTTATAGGTAAGGTTCCTTACATTCGAAGATGCCACGCTACGGGACAATCGTTGTCATTAAAAGGAATGGGACTGATGGAATTGTTTTTCCACTCACCTCAACTTCTTGTTTATTCGGAAGGTGAGAATTTGCTTGCACACATTGAAATAATGAGTGTTTTCCTGCAGGTCAGGTCTTTTAGTGCTTGTTTACAAAAATAAATGTTTGTTTAGGAGTAGTATACAGAAAAGGGAAGGTGATCCTGGACTGAGATTAACATAAGAGTAGAAAGTTGAACTTTATTTTGTTACTGCTTTTTGTCCTTCCCAGAACTACTGTGATTGATTGATTGATTGATTTTTAAGTTTCTGGCCACAGGAAATGAGGGGAAGGGATTTAAAGTGATAAGACCAACAGCAAATCAAAAGCATTAGAGATTAGCTTAAGAAAAAGACAGAAAGGACAAGTCTGTACATTTATAAACATGTTTTAACTCACCAATAACTTTTCAGAAGGTAGAAGTGGTTCTGCAGGTGAGACCAAGGGTCCAGTTTCCTGTTTGCAGTCTCTGATCAGAAATGTAAACCTGAGAATGACTTTAACAGCCGATTTTGTCTAAAAATATTGCACGAGTCTCAGGAAACTCTGGCAGCAAGCAATCCCACAGCCATGTCTCAGCTTGTCATAATCTGCTTTTTTCATAGTTTGGTTTTTCACCATTTTTCTCATCTCAAGTTCTCTGATGCGGGAGGAGTGTGAGCTGCTTTTTTTTGCCAGTTTAAAAAGACTTAGGTAGTCAATTTTCTTCAAGTTAGAGACATCACGCTGTTGTACCATTACTAACTAAAATTTTAGGAAATGCCCTAATTCTCCAGCAGATTTCCTTGTGTTTTGTGTGAAACTGAACGTGTGGTTTTCCCCCAGGAAAACAGAATGTGACATCCGCATGCGGCTGCCCTGGGTGTCCAACGAGCACTGCAAAATCGAGATCAACGAGAACAAGGAGGTGGGATGCTGATGTTTCACTGAAATCTGCATTGCCTCCTTGCATCTCAGCAGGTCACTCATGGTTTTTTGTTTGGTTTCCAGGCAGTCCTGACTAATTTAAGCACAGTGAACCCCACGCAGCTGAACGGGGCCTGCTTTGAGCAGCCTGTTGCCCTGAAGCATGGAGATGTTTTAACCATTATTGATCGTTCTTTCAGGTGGGTGCCAGGGCCAAACTCCTTAATTATTTCATTCTAAAGTGGAAATTAATGAAGTTTAGTTCATATTTCTCTGCAAAGTCTTATAGGACTTCATCAGAAGGCAGGATTGCTTAAAGTTATCTTTTTATCACTTACTTTACATTAGGCGAAATCAATAAAGATGGAATTGTTTAAAGAGATCATTCTGATTTTGTTTCAAGAGTTGTCAGTTTTAGGGAGAAATTTAAAGTGGTTTTAAGTAGCTAAAGCCTTTCAAATGGAGATCTGTGCATTGTTGGGAGGGGACAACTATTCCTAGGTCATTCCTCTTAATGACAGGAATTTAGTCATCAATTATTTGACAAGAAATGGTATTTTAAAATACTTCTTTCAGGTTTGAATATCCTCTGCAATCAACTCCAAAAAAGAGGCGTTCCAGGTCTCCAAAAGATGAAACTCTGCAGGTAATTTTGTGGCTGTGGGCTTTTTCTTTACAAATATATTGGTAGTAGTGATATGGTTTTCTATTTCCTTGTTCTGTTTTCTTATTAAAAGTAACTTTTCAGCCTGAAACTGCTTTCTCTCTGAAAGTACAGCTAAACTCTTTGAGATAAATACTTTTAAAAATTTAGTAATTTTTAGTCTTCATTTTAATCAAAAAATTGTCACTTGCTGGTTACAGATAGTTAATAATTTATGATGTTACTAAAACAGAACTATCAATCTTCCACTGGATTTGGTAAGAAGGGGAGGTTCAAGTGTTTTTATTCCTGTTTTACTTTGCTTTGACAGCTCAGAATTTAAATGATAAAACAAGATAAAGTTCTCCTCTCTAGGGCCTCAAATGTATTGGCCAATGTTAAATATTGAAAAGTTCAAGGATTTAATTTGAATACTTTAAAGGTTGTTTAGGGACAATGCATATTCTCTTACAAATGGGTTTTGTTTTAATGTAGGATTGAAAGCTGAAGTGTAAAATATTTGTTGCTCTGCTGTAATGTTGTACAAATTTACAGGTTCTTCATGTTCAGCAGGTGGCAGAAGTGGAATTATTACACAAACAATCTTCAGGAGCTAAAAGTCTGGATGCTGCAGGTTGGTACCTGTTTTGTGAGGGCTTTGTTTGCTTTTGTCCCCTGAACTGCATTTATTGTTAGCATTAGAATTAAAGTTAAAAGAGGGGAAAAAAGCATTTTAAGACTTTCCAATCTGAAGTACACCTTGCTGTGTCAGTGATTATCTCATCATATTTAAATGCTGTGAATTCACCTTTGACATGAAAATTTAACTTGAACTGCTCTGCTGACCTACAGCTACACCTTTTTAAAGCAAATATTGCATTATCTCATTCATTATTTCCTAATGAAAATTTGAAACAAGTAGAATTTTGGAGGTATATATTGAAATAATTGTTTACAGGAACTGTTTCCTGTAGAACCAGAAAAACCCAGAGCTGCTAATTCTGGGTAGTTATAACCCATGGACTGGTTAAGTGTCAGAACTTCACCTTCCCATCCTTCTTGTCTTAAATATTCCTGATTTTCAGAGAATGCTCTTTATTATCATTTCTGACAGATTTTTGTTCCAATGCAAGAAGCCCCAGCTGCTTCCAAGTGTTCCATTTCATTAGATCCTGGTTGACCAGGAAGATCTTTGGTGGTGTCCAGGATCTTCCCTCTTGGGAGGGAAAATAAGGAATTTTTCATCAGTGTTTATGGAACTTATATTTGTAGTTCTGCAATTTTGAAATAACTCTGTGTTTGTGTTTTTGTTTTGCTTTGCTTTCTTTGTAGATAATGCTGAGTGTGAAAAAAAAAATGCCAATGAAAATAAAAAAACTCCAGAGAAAAACCTTCCTAGAGCTTTCCCTGTCAAACTCCAAACACCCAAATCTTCACAGAGAATACATCGTCTTCTTAAAAAGCAAAATGAAATGTCTCCCTTTAGTAAACTCTATGAAAATCTGAAAAAGGAGCTGAAAGCAGAAAAATCTCTGCCCAGGGGAGCTGCAAAAGAGCCTGGGAGGGTTCTGCCAGAACCGAGTGCTCCCATTTCATCCCTGAGTTGTCATTTGGATCTGAGCAGCCTGGCTAAAGGAAACGAAGCAGGCAGAATGGAAGAATGTCTCATTGTGAGAAGAGAAGAAGGAAGCAGCCCAGGCTTTAACCAGCTGGCAGCTGGAGGGAGAACTCCCAGGAAGAGTTTTCCCAGGAATCCTCGAACTCCCATTTCGAAGGAGGTGTCAGGAGATACTGGTCATAGTCCATTGCAGGATCCTGAGGGATTCAGCACACCAGGCAGATCCAAAGGTACTGCAGTTACACCCAAAGCCAGCAAGGAGAACCACAGGAATTCCCTGTTTCTGCTGAATCAGTGCTCCATTGAAAGGTTAGATTGTCCAGTTACAAGGACAATGAGCAGCCCCAGTGGTGCTGAAGGAGGTAAAGGTGTGCTGAACACACCAACATCCAGGAGGAAGAGCCCTCGGTCTCTTTTTGTGTCACCTCCCAAAGAAAGCACTGGAATGAATCCTGGAAATGCTGATACTCCACGGACCCCACGACGCAGGTCATTGAAACTGAAGTCACTTCCAGAAATGCCAGCTGGAGCTCCGAGGGAAGATTCAGTGTGCAGCATTGATAACATACAGCTGCCTTTGCCAGAAGACAAATGCTTAAAGCAAAGACAAAACAGCAAACAACAAACACCAGGAAAACCTGTCCAAGAAGTGTTGAAAGAAATCTGGGATGAGGCAAACCTGCATAACTTGAAGGTGGGAGGTTGTGAAACCCCTGCCTCTCTCTCTAATTCCAAGAGTCCCAGAAGAAACAGCAGGGAAAGTAAAGAATTCTTGGACAAAAGTGCCCATTCAGAGGTGTTGGCTTCAGAAGGGATGTTGGCATCTCCTGCTGGTCAGACACCTGGAAGGAAGAGGAGAAGGCCTAGGACCTCTGGAGTGCTGGGTGAAGCAGCACTGGAGACAAACACAGCTCAGGAACATCAGAGTTCAGGCAGAAAAGCCAGTGGAACTCCAGCAGAGCTGGCCATGGACAGGTGTCACCAAAGCCAGGGTTTGGAAGATGCCAGTGCTGCAACACCTCGGAGACCATCAGCCAAGAGAGGATCTCCTGGAAGTGCTGCTGAGCTGAGAGACACTGAGCCTGCCTCAGAAACTAAGGCTTTTGGCCTCTTGCATGGAGAAGACTCAGGTAAACACATTGGATCCCCTGCCTTGCTTTTTGTATTAGAAAAATTTTGTAGCACTTTTCTAAGAATTCTTCTACTTGGATAAAACGTGACATGACTGACACTAATTGTAAAATATTTATCATGGAGTTACATTTGACCTTAACAATACACAATATGTATAAAATATCCTGGATTTAATCTATTTCCCTTTATGGTAAGTTCCTTTGAGTTTGTTTCCAACTTTGAAATGCACAAGGAAAGGTTAAAAATGCTGTCTTGGATATCTAAAAATCGTTTCAATTGGTTTTTTTCAGGCAAGACAAAAAGAATCTCTCAGAAGAGGAAAAGTGGTGAAACGCTCCCTCAGACTTTGGGCAAAAGGAAGAGAGTGTCTTTTGGTGGCCATCTGAGTCCAGAACTCTTTGATAAAAGTTTGCCTCCCAACTCTCCCCTGAAGAGAGGAGCTCTCCCTGCCAGGCAGAGTTTACCCTGTGGAAACTCCCCTCGGGCTGTGCTCAAAAAGGCTCAGGGCTTGAAGCACTTGATAGATCAGGTAAATGTTGGGAGTGTTCAAGTTGCTAAGTCCATTACTGTGATCAGAATTTATAAATTCTATTATATATGCATTTATTCTATTATTTAATAATTCAAAATTAGTAGTAAACCTTATGTGATGCATGCTGGTGTCACTCATGAGTGTTTTGGGATGCTCAGAGACTCATCAGCAAAAACAGGTTTATTGTAAAGTGAAAGTACAACCAAGTTCATTGGCAAAGTCACTCTGCTTCTTACTGGATGGGTAAAACACACAAGGAAAAATCAGGCTAAAAATTTAAAATCAATCAATCTGAAACTGAAATTGACATAAAGTGATTTAAAATCGATCAGTCTGAAACTAAAATTGACATAAAATGATTTAATTGATGGCTGGGGATGGATAAAGGGTAAGGATGGGAAAGTGTGAGGCTCCAAAGTAAGGTAAATCCTTCTGCCAGACTTGATCAGTAGTTTGGGAATTGTTTTCTGTGTCATTCCTGATGAAGTAAAATCCAAGTCTCAGGCAGAGTTTGCCTGGACAGATCACATCATTAAAAAGAAGGAAATATCCTCCATTCACTAATGTGTATTTTTTTTTTTTTACCAGGAAGAAAAAAGATCACCCAAAAACTGCCCAGCCCAGCAGTCCCCAGGAGCCTCATCCCCTGTCTCAGGGAAGGCAACACCCAAAATCCCTTCAGGCTCTCCAGCCCCTTTCAGGAGAGGGCGTTTCTCCATCTCCCAGCCCCCCACACCATTCCCAATTGCAGAGGAGAAGGATGCTGACACTGAAGACCTGGATCCACAGGGGGACAGTGGTGTCCAAGGGAAAACACCAAAATCTTCTCCTGCTGCCCAAGCTGCCAAAGCCTTGGTGACAGTGACACATGGCAAGTCAGCCAGAGGTGGCCAGCTGGGTTTGAAGGGCTCTGCCAGGAAGAGCAGAGGTGGGGCTGTGGCTGCTATCGGTGCCAAGAGGAGAAGTGGAGCCTCCAGTGCCAATTTACTAGGTTGGTTTCATCAGTTAATTTTTAATATTCACTTTCATGCTTTAAAATGCATGGACTGAACTGGAATAGGCCTGTTTTGTTATGCAGAGGCCCCCAAATAATTGGTGGATCTTCTGAAATCTGCTGGGCTTCTTGGAAGTGCAAAGTGTTGCATTTTCTCATTCATAAAGCAAATTTATTAAAGCATCTATAAACTCATTTAAAGACAAAAATTAATGTTCAGAAGTTAAAAATGGTAAAATTGATGTTCTCTTTGCAAGGTTAGAGTTGTGATCTTTAAAATCTGTCAAGTTGAAGTAGTGTTAAACTAAACCATGTTTATCACATCAGTTTTGTTTTGAAAAACTTAATATTTTATAGCAATGCAGCTTCACTTTTCTTATTTTGTGCCTTATTTTTATACAAGGCTCACAACCTTTGTCCAGGAACTGGGATGTATTTAACCACTCAAAGTGGTGCATAACTGACAGAGATAAGAAATGGGATCATAACGGGGTGTTCCCTTCAAATCTTCAGAATTCCCAATGTTGAGCACTGATCTGAAATCGTTTTGACAGGATTGGAAGCTGTAATAGAGGAGTTCTGGTTCAAGTTTGGACTTTTGAATAAACTTTGAAGTAGGGTGTATTTGTCACCTGTTTTCATCAGTTAAATCAGTTTGACAAAGTCAAGTTCCCCATTCACCCAGGAATTTTTATTACTTTATTATTCTGTCCATTTTAAAGGCAGCAGAGCTCTTGACAAATACCAGTGGCATTCCCTTTCTCACCACCTCTTTGTAATGTGCTTTTTAATATCACTGCATCAATTCCTTCTGTAATATGAAAAGAACATCAGAGCTTTTAAAAATTTCAGATCCAAAATAAAACTGTTTCCAGTGCATTTTCAGACAATTTCTTGGATGCTTGGCATTTTTCTCTGCATCCTGCACACCCTGGCAATGTCAGCTTTTCAAAGTTCTTTTTATTTACAGACTGACATAGCAACTCTGACAAGAGAATAACAACAACATCCTTTTCTTGAGGAACAGCATTCCTCTTTTTATCTCTGTTTTAAAAAACTATTTCTTTTATATGATCCCTGTGTTCTGATAGCTTTTTTCCTGAAGTAAACAAGGCAGGTGTCCTACAAGTTCATTTATTCCACAGCTGTAATTCCCTGCTCCCACTGCTGTGTACAGAATGATGCTGTGATGAAGGTAACCTTGCTTTGGGAATTTTGGGAGTGTGTCACAAGGAGAATGTGATACAAGAAAAATTAGGGGAAGTCTGTGTAGATCTAAATGCAGGATAAATAAATGGTTTTCCTGACTGAAATTCCTCAGGAAGGTGAAAGAAACTTCACTTGGAAACAATTTCTCTTCTGTTAAATCTCACCAGAGGAAAGCTGATCTGTAATGAACGAGGCTGAAAGGCTCACGGCGAATTTCTGTTGGGAAAGATGAGTTCCTTCCAAAAGAGAGAGGAAGGAATTGGTCAGTGTAGGATCTGAGCTGTGTTTGACAATGTGGGAAGCTCACTGTTTTGGTGGGGAAAGCTACACTGGGTGCTTGGACTCTTAAACTTCAGCTGAAATTGGATTTTCAAATTGAGACTATAACACTTTAGGTGTTATCAGATAATAACAACCACTTTCCTCTGACAGACTGCAGAAAATATATTGGAATCATAAATAAATAATTGTGAACTTCCATTTACACAGCTGAGAATTAAAGTGGTTCTTACTCATTTTCTTCTAGTTGCAAAATCTTGGGCAGAAGTGGTAAAATTGGGAGTTCCAAGACCACAGTCAAGGACTGTTAAAAAGAATGTCTGTAAAGGAAGAGCCCTGAAGAGGATCAACCACCCACCAAAGGTATCCTTTTCCTTTTTGTGCTTCTTTGTTTTATTTTCTTGCATACCCACCAAGCAGCTTGGATGGATTTTGATGGAGAAGCTGAGCTCTTGGCGTGATGTGAAATGGGAGTTGATGTCTCTCACAGCATGTGGGAAATGGAGGTTTGTACAAAAGGAATTACTGAGGCTGGAAAAGACCTCCAAGATCTTGGAGTCCAACCTCTGATCATAAAAATCAGGCAGGACCTGCCTTTCCTAAACTCAGGCTGGCTGGGCCTTCCAACCCTCACTGGCACTGGACATCCTCCGGACTTCTGGAGCCTCCCAGTTAACCATGACTGATGATAAATTATGGAAGGACCTTGGCCACCTCTTCCACCATGGTTCTTTGCTTAATGGCTCTTTTTTATTATTATTTTTTACTATTTTCCCTCTGCAGACTCCAGAGAAGAAGATAAATGATCACTTCAGCACAGGTCATGCAGAGTCACCTGCTACCATAGTTGTAGGTAGAGCTTATTCCACCAGAGTCAGGTCAGCTGGACATGTCCCCAAAGTGGTAAAAAATCCCAAGCTGAAGCTAAACATGGATATGGATGAAAGCTTCACAGGTGAGATTTTAAAATCTGTTGCTTCATCTGCCCACTGTGCAGTTCTTTTGTCAAAACATCTGCTCATTTCTCCAACTATAATTTCTAGGAATGCCTGAAATGTTCCAAACTCCAGAAAATCAGGGAGGAAGAACATTTCCTTTGGCTGCTGCTCAGAATGCTGATTTTACACCACCGTGGGCTGCAGGGGACGTTTCTGACTTGAACACTCCTGAGGAATCTGGTAGGTTTGGTATTTAAAAAAAAGAGTATTTAGGTATATTATGGGTTAGCAGCATCTCAGCCTAGGCAGACTTAACTGAGGTGAAGCATCCAGCAGCCCATGAAAGGAGCCATTGAATATCATCAGGTAGTTCCAGTTAATTTCTGAATAGGATATTTTATTATTCATTCTGTTTGATATGGAACTTCAAGCTCTGCTGACAAGTTGTTTCAGACACTGGATGCCCAATGCACATACTTGGATTTTGATTTCTAGAAGGCTATATTTAAATTTGTCTTTTTCTTTCATACAGCAATTAAAATGCTTAAATTTTCTGCTTAAGATATTTTCCAAATGACATAAATCTACTGCTTATTTCAGGAGAGATGATGGTATCACCATTAAATAATTCAGATGCTTCAGAGAAGAAGCAAGAGAGTCCAGGCATATTCTGTTTTCTGAGAGAGGAGTCATCTCCATCTATGTTTGATGAAATAGCCACAAAAACTCCTGAAAAAAGAAAAGCTGTGCACGAAGATAATGTGGATAGTTTGGCAATAATTAAAAAAAAACCAGCATCTCTGGTGAAATCAGGAAGTAAAAGAAGGACTCCAAAGCAGAAGTTGGAGCCAGTTGAGGTCATGTCAAGCAAAAGGATGATTTTAAGGACCCCTGAGCAAAGGTCAGAACCAGCAGAGGTTTTGTCAGGTATCAAGAGGCTCTTGAAGACCCCAAAGCAGAAATTGGAGCCTGTAGAGGTTTTGTCAGGCATCAGAGAGCTCATGAAGACCCCAAATCAGAAATTGGAGCTTGTAGAGGATTTGTCAGGCATCAGAGAGCTCATGAAGACCCCAAAGCAGAAATTGGAGCCTGTAGAGGTTTTGTCAGGCATCAGAGAGCTCATGAAGACCCCAAAGCAGAAATTGGAGCCTGTAGAGGATTTGTCAGGCATCAGAGAGCTCATGAGGACCCCACAGCAAGAGCTGGAACCAATCTCAGATGAAATAACCTTGCAAAGGTTGCTGGGGACTCCAGTAGAGAGCAGGAAAGCAGTAAAAGCTGCACCAGGTGTGACTTCAACCAAGAAAACCCCAAAGCTGAAATCCCAACCTGTGGAAGACATGGTTGGGATCAGCCGCATTTTCCAGACACCAAAGGAAAAGGTTGAGCCTGTAGAAAACACGTTTGGAATTAGCAGATTAATGAAATCTCCTAAAGAGAAATATCAACCAGTTGAGGATTTTGTGGGACTGCAAAGGCTCATGGCAGAAGCCAGGCAGAAATCTTCTGATTCTGAAGTGGACTATGCTGGAATGACTGAAATGTTTGGTACCCCAGAGGAAATGAAGGTAAAATACTTGAACTTTTGGAAGGGATGTTTTTAGATGTTGGAACCCGTGGTTGAAATGAATTTAGACTTCCTAGTATGACACCTTGTATCTTGCAACTTTTTTTGGGGACAGCTGCATTTGTGTGTTAAAATGTATTTATTTCAAGGGACCTGTCACAAACGAGCATTTTAAGGTTAAGTGTCCTTAAAAAGAGGTTTAATATAAAAATGATAAGCTTAATATAAAAGTGACATTCCCAACATCTCACTCACCATTCCACACTGACTGTTACAGGTAGGAAAAGTGAAGTTCTCCAATCAGTGTGTCAGGCTTGGTGATATCTGTGCCCAGCCTGGTTTTTCCTGGTGCTGCTTTTTATTGTGAGAAGAATCTTGATCTTCAGTGGAGATGTGCTGGCATCACTGCCAGTATCATTTTCTTAAAAAAATGATTTTGATTCTCATATTCCATAGGAAAAATGCTGAGTATCTCTGGGCTTAGTGCTTAGAACTACAGTAAAACACTATAAAACACTCAATTTCTCTTCAATAGCCCAAATTCCCTTTGAGCACTCATTTAGGCACTTCTCAACCTTTCCACAACGTTATCTTTCATTTTAGATGGCAAGAAATAAATTTGCTGTGTTTGTGGGCTTCTATCAGATAAATGGAAGTATTATAAGACTAATTGATTTAATTTGTAAAGAAAAGGGTTTGGCAAGAATTTTTCTAAGTACTGCTGTCCATTCATCTGGTATTGTTTGGCTCTGTAAATTCTCGTCCTGTCAGACATGCATTTATTGGTTATTTTTTATTCCCTTAGGTGAGATCAGTAAATGTTATGGATTCTCAGGAAGAAATTGCACTTCCTGGTTCTAATTCCAGTCATAAACGTGGTAAGCACAAATTTTTTGCTTGGAGGAATAATGAATGTACAAAAATCATAAATGTTACCATGAAGTTCAAATCTTGTTTAAACCTCTCTCAGTGAGCCCAGCTATTTCCTGAGCTAAGATCATTTTTTCCCTTTGACCTATCCAAATAAATTAAACAACTTCAGTCAGAAGTCTGGCCTTTAATCTAGGAATTGGTTAAATATTTCTTTATTCATTGTATGATTTATTTGAGCAAGATGGCTCTGTGAGGAGAATGGAAATGCATAGATACTTTGATCCGACATGGGAATGTCTTAATTTTTGTTTGTGCTCTTCACTCTGTTCTAGAAAAGAAAGGAAAAGTTTCCCAAGGTGAAGATTCTCAGCAGAAGAACTCAACTGGTGAGGATCAGCCTACCCAGAGACCCAGGAGGGGCAGAGGTACAAGGGCTGCACCTCCTGCTACAGCAAAGCCAAGTGAAAATGGTGTGAGTTTAAAGGAATTGCAGAGTCCTGGTACCCAAGAGGAAATGAGAGTGATCACACCTGAAAACAAGGGAAGAGGAAGGAGGACAAAGCGTTGCATACAAGAAGTTGTTCCAAAGAGCCCTGATCTGGAAGGGCTTGGCATTGTTTCATCTGTGGAACCACCTGGGGCTGCTCAGAGACCAGGAAGAGGTAAAAGGAAAGAGCTGAAGGAGTTAAAACATCCAAATGAAAACTTGGAGTCCTGTGTTGAAGGTTCTTCAGTGCTACAAAAAGCACCTGCAAATACCAAAGAGAGTTTGCAGAACTGTGGCATCAATGAAACTGAAGATGATCCAGGCACAAAGACAGGACCTGGAAACATTCAAAATGAAATCTGTCAGCTGCAAAGAGGTTTAAATAATCCTGATAGCAAAGCTAATGACAGTGGGATAGAGGACAGTGAAGAAGTGTTCCTGTCACCGAGGAGGAGGCGCAGAGGAGTGGAGAACACAGAGCCAGTGATTCCACCAAAAAGAGGGAGACGAGCAAGGAATGGCCAAGGTAAAGCAGCTTCTCCAGGAGACCTTCATGGAACAACCAGAAAACTTCGTAAAAACCCATCCCCAAAGGTTCCACAAAGACAGGAACAGGCTGGTGACAAAGCTCCTGAGGCTGCCACAGCACAAGAATCTGAAAATAGCACTAAACTTGAACTAAAGGCAGCAGAGAGAAGAGTTAAGTCTTTTAGAAGTACTAGAAACAGAAAGCACTCAGCTGAAATAAAAGCAGACACTCCTGGGGTCACACTTGAAAATACACAAAACATTCAGAAAACTGAGGAAACATCAGCTGAAGCTGATGCTGCAACGCAGTCCCACGTGAAAAATGAGATGAAAGGATCTCAGGGATGTGAAACAGAAAATGCTCAGGAAAATACAACAGAGGCAGCTCGAAGATTAAAGGCAGAGTCACCTTCTGCAGAGACAAACAAAATGCCAGTCGGTGCTCAGAACACAGAAGCAAACAGGGCTAGAAACAGGAGAGGCAAAAAAGACTCTTTGGAGCAAAAAGCTGATGAATTCACTGAAAATGTGAACAGCCTAAAACCAATTACTCTTAAATTTAAGTCAGAAACAGAAGTGGATGAATCTTCTCTCCAGGATTCCCTGGGTGCTGTTTGTGTCAGTGCAGCCCAAGCCAAGAAGGAGCAGCCCAGCCCTGGTGCCACATCAGTCCCTGCTGCAGACAGTGCCAGTCCTGCTCAGGGCAGTCAGAGGAGGATCAGAAATGAACAGGGAATACTTAGAGCAAAGCAAACTCAAATCCTGCAGGGGAATCCAGCACAAAGAAATTCAGTGATGTGTAGAAGAGGAAAAGGTAAAAAAGTTAATTTTCAGCTTGAAGAAGGCAGTTCCAAAGCGATGGAAGGAAAAAGTTTACCTGAGGGTGGTGAAGGGATGACTGACAAAGATAATCAACGTGAGAATTCCGAAAATCCTCCTTCACAGGGAAGGAGGGGCAGGAGAAAACAACTTGATTCCATCCCACAAGAAGCTAGTGCTGCCTTGATGGAACAACAAACATTAAGTGCAGATCACAGGAAAGATGAGGCTGCGGCACAAGAACAAGGACCAGCTTTGGAAGCTGCTCCCTCTGCAGCAGAGGACAATGCACCGAGGCGGGGCAGGAGACGGGAGGTGGCTGCAGCAGCACAGACCAGATCTCCTTCTGTCAGAACGAGACGTGGGCTGCTGGGAGGTGAAGCTAAAAAGATGACAGAGAGAGAAGATGAAAATCCAGCTCTGGGTAATCAAACTTCACAGGCAAAAGCGAATGCATCAGCAAGGGACAGAAGGAGAAAGATGGATCCGGCAGCAGAGACAAGAAGTTCAGCTCCTCTCCAGAGCAAATGTGGCTTGTCAGAGACTAAAGATGAGGGTACTCATGAAGAACAAAGTGTGCCTTTGGAAGCAGTGTCCTGTGCAAAGGAGAAGCCACCAGGAAGGGGCAGAAGGAAAGAAACTGCTCTGGTGTCACACACAGCCAACTCCATCTCTCTTCGAGGGAAACGCAGGTTGCCAGCAGGTGATGGAGAAGAAGCTCCCAAAGAAGAGCAGAATGTTCCCTCAGAAACTTGTGATCCATCTGGAAAAGAAAATCAACTGAGAAGAGGCAGGAGGAAGGAAATTGCCCCCTTGATAGAAGCCAAAAGTTCTATTCAGGGAAACCAGGTCCCATCAAAACAAAGTGGTAGAAAAAGTAACAACAGGGAAGCTAAACAGAGTTTGGACAATTCTTCCCAAGAAAATATGGATCTTGTAAAAGGGAGCTCGAGGCAAGCAACCACTTCACTGGCTCTTAGTCCCACCTCACCTCAAGGTTTGCCAGAAGATGGTAAAGATGGATTTCCTGAAGAACAAAGTAAACCTTTGGAAGTAGCTCCGCCTGCAAAAGAAAATCCATCAAGAGTGGGCAGGAGGAAAACAACTTCTTCCACTTCTGAAGAAACAAATTCCATTTCTCTCAGGGGAAAAGCCAACCTGCCCAGAGGCAGAGGTCAGAAGAGTATTCTTAAAGGAAGTGAAGATACATCTCCAGAAGATAATGCATGCCAGGGAGGAACAAGGCAGTTGAGGAATAAGAGGAGGAAAGTGGAATTCCCATTAGAGGCAGCTACTTCTACTTCCCCCCATAAAAGCAGTGACTTGCCAGAAAATGGCAACACTCTGGAAACTCAAGATTTGAGTGGAGCATCCACTGGTTCTGAAGAGCATCAGTCTGGAAAAGGCCAGGAGGGTGACCCTGCTCCACGGGCAGCCCCCACCTCTCGCAGGAGGAAATGCCAGCTGCCAGCAGAGGACGTGGCTCCCAAAAAATTAAAATCAGGTGAGGCAAGGATTGGCTTGCTTTCCTTTCCCCTCTCTTTCTCTCCTCTCCTCTTGAGTTATGTGGAGATCCAGTTGTGAGTAGAGCTCTGGGGCTGCTGATACAGATCACAGAATCATGGGATCATTTAGTTTGGAAAAGATCCAAGATCCCAGTTCCCTCCTGGGGTTCCAGCCCCATCTCCATTCCCTTCCCTGGTCACACTCAGTCCTTCCATGTCCCTCCTGAACTGGGGGACCCAAACTGGGCACAGCACTGGAGGTGTCCCCCAGTACAGGGGGGGACAATCACTGCCCTGGTCCTGCTGCCACCTAAAAAATATTCTCAGTAATTTTCAGCTTGACTTTAAAACTCCCAATTAGAAAATATTATCAAATGAATGCCTTGAAGTAGAAACGACAGCAGCTCTTTAGAGTTACACAGCAAGGAATTTCTTGCCATAAAACTTCCTCTGTTTTCATTTTTGCAGGACTTTGGTGTTGGTTCTGGTTTAGTTTTACATATCAGTGGAAGGAATTTTAGCTAAAATGGCAGCTAATTGGTTTTGGTGCTCTCATTAATGTTAACCTACTTTCAGAAATAGCTGTAAATCCTCAGGGATCCAACTTAAAGGATATTGGATGTGCAGAAGTGTGGAGTTGGTGTCTGGTTTGTTGAATTCAGAGATGTAATCTTTGGAATGTTGTCATTGGGGACATTTCCTTTCAAAACAATGTAGGTGAAGATGGAATTTTGTGAGGAATGTTTGATTGATGACACAAATTGACATTTTTCCATGTGCAAATAGGGAATGATGAAAATGGATCTCTACAAAGAGGAAGAAGAAACAAAACTAAACTTGGAGAAGAGGATGCAAGGGCAGCTCAGACCACTGGAGGAATGGAGAGGAGGACAAGATCCAGCACAAGAACAAGGAAATAGTCTTAAGAGTCCCAGAACCAGTTTTTAAATCAATTCAGTAATTCCAATTACAGTTTTTTTTCAATGTGAATTGATTTGCACTCAGATTTTAAGCTCAGATTTTTGATACTTCTATGGTTGCTTTGCAAAATATATTTCTTAATGTGTTTACAGATAGAAGTAGATATTTCTTTAGTAGCTTTGCCAGCGTGTGGTGGTTCCTAAACCATGGGGTGCTTGTGCAAAGCTGCAAACATTGAATAAATGTTGTGATAATACCAGTGATTCCCCTTTTTCCTGTTGATCAGTACAGCAATCAGGAAGCCACAGTACTGCCAGCTAAAGCTGTTTTTCTGCTGAAATTTTCCTATGCTGAAGTTCTATTTTTCATTGGAGTTCTGTAAATACTCATTAAAAAAAATACACTTGTATTAGCAGAAGTATTATGCTAAATTTTTGATAAGTTTTTTTTTTTTTTTAAAAATTAAGCTTGTATTAAAAAGTGCGAGTTTTGAAGTCATTAAACTTGTAAACAGTTTGGGACTTGTGTGGTTTTTTGGTTTTAACAGTGCTTAAGAATGTAATTGCTGCTGTCTTATGAGTTCACTTCTCAGGTTCATCCTCTGTGGTTTGGAGACAGAATTTTTAGGATCTTTTACAGATAATTGGTCTTCAAGGCTGGGGGCTTCTTAAATGCAGAAACACAGAAATTTCAGCCTGGGCATCAAACTTCTGTGCAGTTTTTAGACCTGACTTCATTTTATGTGGTGTGTGGGGAGTTGAGGATGTTTCTGCAGCAGAGCAGTTGGAATTGGAGCTGTTAAGTTTGGAAAAGACCCCAAACTTCAGATGTGATATAATACAAAGATTTTTTTTTTTTTTTTTAATTGAGGTTGGATTTTTTGCTTTTGATTTTGAAAATTCCAGTCTGTCCATTCATCCAGGGTTGCTCCATCCCAGGTGCAGAATCTGGTACTTTCCCTTGAACTTCACATGGTTAATATGAGAAGTGGAATATATTATGGTAGGGAGTCTTCTGGTTTGGGTTTTTTGTGGGTTTCTTTAATTCTGTTTCCCAGTCATGACATTCCTAAAACTTTAGCCCTGAAATCTCAGAGGAAAGCAAAATTTTACCATCTCCCCAAAAATCAAAACTGTCTCCTCTATGTAAGCAATGCCAATGCCATGGTTGGGAATTACAGGGATCCACAGGAATATTTTTCTGCTTGTAAGAAGTTGTTTGGATTGTTTTTTTTTTTTTTTCCGGTCACTCTGATCTGTCACTTTTGGGTTTGGTCCTAGTTCAGATCTAAGCTTGGATTAAATACCTCAATTCTCCTCTAGAGCTGGGGTTTCTCCCCATCCAGCCAAAACTCTCAGGAATTGTCTCCTCTCATTCCCACTTTCCCAGGTGCCTCACTGGAGCTGCTCTCAGACTGGGAAGGAATCCTGGTCACAATCTTCTCTAAGGTGGGCAGAGTCTCTCCCTAAGGAATGTATTCCATTGCTTTTGTAGGAATTGGGGAGATCTTTGCAGTTAAATCCCAGTTTTTGTAGTGCCAGGAACACACACATCCTGCGAAGGAACATCTGTGCAAGTCCAGATCTGTTCCTGAAGAGATGGACAAGGCAAGGATGGGAATTCCCAAAGTAAAGGTTCCTTTGTGGAAGTCTCTCAGGAAGTGATGCTGTGTCATTTTTGGGAATGTTCCACAGCAGCAGGACTTTAAGGTATGTGGCTGATGAATTTTATTGTGCATAAACCTGGATTTGGTTGTGGGGACACTGCAGCCACCCAGAGCCTGGCTCTGCTCACTATCCTGGACATTTCCAGAGATTTACTCTCTGCTCTTTAACTGATATTTATCATGATTGATGATATTGATACAAATTTGATAAAGATGTATTTTATGGGCAGCTCCATTTCCACTCAGAAAATTTGAAACTGCAAATCTACCTCGAGGTAGATAATTCTGAGGGAGAGCTGAGACAAATCAAAAAAAACCTGAGGGGTCAGCCAAAGAAACAAATCTCTTTCCTCCAGGAAAATTTCCAAATTATCTTCTCTCTAATTTCTGTAGTGTTACATCTTGTTGGATGTGTGGCAACACAAATTTTTTAAAAAAAGGAAATGGTAGGAAAATTTCATTGCAAACTTTCGGCATTGTCAATCTTTTTGATTTTTCATCTGGGCAGATGATTTTCTCAAGGAAAGAAGGAAATGAATGGGACATAAATCAGGAAGCAGAGGCTTGTCTTAGTTATCCATGTTTGTTGCTTGCATTTACAAGTTGCTGGGTACAGATATATCTGTGGTTTTATATCTACAAATTTATTTAAAGATAATTTCTCCAGTGATTTTGACGAGTAGTAAAGAAGAATAAGTATTTTAATTTTTTTTTAAATATAGTTGATGGTATTTAATCTCACAGCCTCATTTAAGTCAGAAATGCCCTCCAAAACAGAGTCCAACCCCAGCACTTCCAAGGCCACCACTGTCCCATGTCCCCAAATGCCACATCCTCCTGGCTTTTCATGCCCTGCTGTGGATTTATTATTTAAGCAGGAGCATTATTTTTGCAGGGGTGTTGGTTTGAACATCCTTTTGATTCCATTGTCACTGCTGTGCTGTCAATTGTCACCGATGCCACCATTCCCTGTGGGAACCTCCATCTATCCTCTAAATCTCATCTCCACACTTATTAAAAATAGATGGACTTTCTGCTTCCACTTCATAAATAAGGTTGAAAAATCAACTTGATTGTCACAGAGAGTTTCAAAACCTTCAAAACTTCCTGACAACAAAACTGGATTTTAATATTTCAGCCCTGCATTGCCATCAATGCCACAGCTCTGCCTGTTCCTGACAGTCTCTTTCACATCCAATTTCCTTCCAGACTTCTGCGAGTTCGTGGCTTGAAAGAGTTCCTTGACAGCAAGACAAGCTGCTTAATTACATGAAATATGGAAAGAAAAGTTGCATTGGTTTGAATTTTGCACCTTTTAATTTGTGTCTTTCCATGGCATTCCTCCCCTGCCTTGACCTTGACCTGGAGGTGTGGTTTTATTTTGGGAGGAGTGCAGTTGTTCACCTTGGAGCTGAGCTGTAAACATCTCCAGAATTTTGGGAAATTCTGTAATTTCCCAAAGGCTGGGCTCTGATGGAGGCAATTCTCAGAGATGAACTGATAGCAGGTAATTGATGATCTTTGAGGATCTTGTCTCCATGGATTCCCACTCCAGCTTCCTTCCCTGTTCCTTTAGAATATGATTTATGGCTGCTACTCAGAGGAGGTCACAAAAAAAAAATACCCTGGAGACAGATGGGAACTCCCACCCTTTTTTAAAAATTCCATGTGAGGTTCCCTGCCACTCCAAAAGTCCCAATTACTGAATATTCTCAGGCTTGCAACCAAAAGCTGGAATTTGTGGATAGACTAAACTTGAGGAACATCTCACGAAGTAAATTTTCCTTCTGTAGTACTAAAAAAAGGGAATGAAAACCCAGCTGGAATTGAAATGTCAGAGCTGTGGGGTCATCTGGGAACTTCTGATTGTGCTCAGGGCTGATGTTGATGTTTTTATGGTTCTGTGAGTGGCAGGTAGGTCAGGACCTGTCTGTCATGATTTGTCCTCACTGGGGCGTCTTTATGGTAAAATAGCAATGGACATTAACACTTAAATTCAGGGAAAATTAGTGTATTTGAAAACTAAAACCCCAATACTGAAATTATAAATTTCCTCTTTTATATATTATGAACACCTTTTAAAATTATAAATACCTTTTTTATTTTAATGAATTTAAGCAAATTCTCCATATTAATGTAGTACATTTTTTTCTCCAGAAGGACTTTTTAAATTCCAGTAGAATTGCAGGATTGTGCGTGGCTAAAATACACCCTTGTAATCCCAAAGTGGTGTTTGATAACCACAACTCTTACAGGACAGATGGCAGAAAGAGTAAAACTTTCTACTGTATTTCACTGAAAATAACAGTTTTAACAAGAGACAGAGTTTGAAATTAAGGGTGGGATGCCATAAAACCATGAGAGAAGTGCTTCTTTCCACTCCCTGCTGATTTTGAGCAGCAGCATTCAGGATCACATTGCCCAGGAAATATTTTTAGCCAAAGCCAGAAGAAATCAAACACTGAGAGGAATATTCCTGTGTCTGTGTGTGTTAGGAAAGAAACAAATCAGTGTTTTTAACACTGCTTTTAGTGCTGCTATTAGAATTATCTGAATAAAATTACTACATTTTAAAATTTATGATATTAAGGTACAAAAACCAGTGCCAGAAATTTCCTCTTGGCTGGTTTTCCCTCCTAAAATTGGATGGATATGCAAAACAAAACCTGTGTGAGAGAAGTCTCACTGCTCAGTGTTCATCTAACAATTAAAATCCCTATTTTGGCTTCAGATCAGCAGTTTAAAATCTGCTGATACAAATCCTTCAACAGAAATTTCCCAAATCCAGAGAAGGTCTGGACTGAGTGAACTTCAGCACTTTGAAATAAATTTAATCTGGTTTAACTCAAGTTTAAACTCAAGTTTCAACTTGGACAGGCACAATAATTTTTGGATTGGAGTTGTTTTCATGTTTCACCCGAAGAGAAACTTCTTAACAATAAATTTCAACTCTATCATCAAGCAAAAAACTTGTGATTTCCAGAAAAATACCTTTTTTTTTTGCTATTTGTGGTAGGAGATCAAAGGATTGCACAGCTTCGTAGCCATCTGAAAAGTAGAAGTTTATTTCTAAGTGTCTCAATTTAGTTCTAAGTAAAAGTTTATTTCAAAAATGAAATTAATGTTAATATTCAGATTTTTAATATAAATATTATTAAGTTGCTAGTATGAAATTATTGTAGAAAAATGTTATATTTAATATCCAGCTTTTTAATATAAATATTATTATAAAGTAAGTTGTTAGCATGAAATTATTGTAGAATCTTTTTCTATTTAATATTCAGCTTTTTAATTTTCTTAATATCATTTCCTTCAGTGAGAGGTTCACATTTTCTAGGACAAGATAAAAGTGCTGGCATGGTGGAATGAAAATCGGGATTTTGTGCAATTTAGAGAGTTTTCCAGGCTGCTTTGTGGAAGATTCTAAGGAAATCTTAGTGGCTACTGTGTGGCACAGGAATGAACTCCTGATTTTCTCCTCTGCTCCTTCCAGAGGGAGCTGCACCTCCACCTGGATCTGATACTTTCAGTTTTGGAGATATTTAAAATTGCAGTGTTTGTGAGTACCAGGGAAAGATGCAGCTTTCACTGCCCTCAAGAAGGTCAAACAGATTTTTCTAAAAATCAGCTAATTAGAGCTGTAAATTAGATTAGACCAGGCTCTTCTCAGGCACCTAGGAGCATTTATCCTGTAAATCTCCCAAGAACTCACTGCCATAAATCCTTGTTTTTCTTTGAGGGAAGATATCCCACCAGCTGACCAAAACTGTGCTGGTGAACTTTGTAATTAATATTTTGCAAGTGTTCATAAAACTCTCAGTGACCTATTTTTAAATCATGGGAAATGAGGAAACCCCTCTAGGAGGGTCAGGCAGATCAGAAATCATCCATGAGGCGAGCGAGGGGCCAAATCCATTTTAATTGAACCCACTGAGAGCATCTCCTCCGCCAAAGCCTGAAACTAAGTTTAAAACTAAAGCTGAGATTTTCAGGGGCTGGACCAGATGAAAACCCCACCAGCTTTTCCATTTAGAAGCCGAATGCTGTGGATTTTCCAAAATCTGGCTCGTTACCCATGTGCAAACCAGCGCTGCAGTGGCTTTTTGGGGTGCGGGCACGGCTTTGTCGCGCTCCCGTTAAATCCCGTGATTAATCCCGGCAGAGCCAAGCCCACCAACTAGCAGCAGCTCATTTCCCTGCTCTTCCAGCCTGTGCCTCCTGTGCTGCACTGCACGTTGCTCATTAGCTGCTGCACCAATTAGGCAGGCACAGGCACTAATTTGATCATCGGGAGATTTGCCTCCCAAGACCCCGTTCCTGCAGGGCGCTCCAGCTCGGCTTGGTGCTCCCTGCTCCCCCTCTGGAGAAGCCTCCTGCTTTCCCATTAACTACAGGGAAAGCCTTCATCCCGAGGCAGAGGATGGCCCCAGTCCTGTTTTAATGAAGGAATCCCAGGCAGAGTTGGGCTGGGGAGTTCCAAGCTGGAGGTGGCTTCTGAGTGAGCAGAAACGCGGATGCCGCTGTCCCACTCCGCCCTTCCCAGCTTGGCCATGGCTCTCCCAGTCTCTGTCCATGGCACCAGTTCTGTCCATAGGCACAGCACTTCCCTCTTGGGAAGCTCCTGTGTTTCCTCAGGACACCCCTGCCCTCAGCAACACAACATCAGGGAGGAACAGGAGTGAAGAACTTTTCAGGAGCCCGAATTCTGAAGTGATGTTGGATGTGGCAGCAATTTGTTGGGATTCACGGAATTCTAGAATCATTTAGGTCAGAAAAGACCTCTGAGTCCAGCCACGAGACCGATTTCCCTTGCTGTAATTAGACATGTCCACTCTGAGCTGGCACTAAAACTGCCCCCAAAGAGAAACAACCCCTTTGCCTTGCCCACCCTGGCTCCCCTTTAATGCCAGCTTTAAAAGTCCAAATTCCCCGTTAGGATCTCGGAGCAGCCCTTGGCTGGTGGGACAGGACTCAACATGCAGAGCTGTAAGATGAGGTGAATCCTCCTGGCAGGTTTGGGAGAGCCCACCCTGAGCAGTCCTGGCCAGTAACAGCTGAAAAAAGAGCAGCCTGTGAGTGGGTTTAATAACTTTTCATATTTAAAATTGCCTTGTCATTTGAGTAATGAGCTCTCTGTGCTTTCTGCTGGAAAAGATCACCATGGAGCTTTCTTTTTGGTGGGGTACCCACTTGGGCAGCCCAGGTGTGTTGCTAACTGAACCCAAATTATTAACCTTAATACAATTTTTAAACAATTATTAAGCTAATCGGATGCAAATTAAACAAAATGAACCTATAAATATATGTGTTTTTCAAATTAGTAATTGGATTTTTTGATGATCTTTGGCTTGACATTGATAAGCTGCTTCTCATAACAGTCTAATTAGGCAATATGTAAACTTTGGCATTCGGTTCTGTCCTAGTGGCTTTTTCAAATGATGTTTGTAAAATTTGCAATTTCATATTACAGATTAAAAATTAAAAACTGCAGGAGGCTAACATTAAAATGAGAATTCATTTCATGGAAAGCCCTGTAGACAAAATTCACCCTAATAGAATTGTGCATAAGGGGCTGCAAATCATGATCTATAGTTACACAGGGGAAGGCTTGTCAAAACCAGTATTGTTGGCCTGTAGTTCTATTCACAGTATTAAACCCATCAGTGGAGTCACTTTGGGGAAAATGCGAACATTATCAAAGAACAGTAAATTAGCAAGAAATTAAAGCATATACCCTTGCATTTCCAAAACAAAAGATCCCTTCATTAAAAACCTTTCATCAGTGGTTTAATATTCATAGCAGTAATTTGCATAACTAAATCAGTTTTCACTGATGAGAGACGACCAAAGTTTTTTTTCTTTTTTTTTTTTTTTTAATTTTTTTTTCTTCACTAATTTCTTTTTTGAATGAGCTCTCTAGTTTTTTGATTAAAATTTCACACCAGTAGTTGGGCAAAATTGAATACATGACTTCACTGTATTTGTGAGCATCCTCCTTTCCAAGCCCGGGGTAAAATGCTGCTGCTGGGTGAAAAGCAAAGATTTGGGTTGCTTTGTTTACTTTCCCAGTGTCCATCCCTCCTGTGCCTCCTGTCCCTGCTAAATTCCATCCCAAACCCCACATTTATGGGGTTTTTGTTGCTCTTTCCTCACTCCCATACCTGTCCATAATCACAGAGCAGGGGGATGACTCAGGTGAGGTAGGAATAAAGAAAAGTCGTTTGAATACACGTTAAGAACTTTCTCTGAAAGCAAAACCCTTTCTCTAAGTCCTTTTTTATGTTTTCCAAGGACCCATTCCCTTGTGAGAAGCAGGGAGGGAAGAGGAAACAAGTTTGCCTTAGGAAATGAAGAGAGAAAAGTCTTTTTCAGTGTACATCAGTCTTTTTTTCAGGAATTATTTCAAGGTGTTGATGGTAGGACTTGATGATCTTTAAGGTCTTTTCCAACCTTAATGATTCTATGCAAAACAAATGGATATTGTGCTGGCTGGGTAGCCTTTGCTAGAAATTATTTTGGGAAATAATGAGATTTAATTCATTAAGAGATACAGTGGGCAACCAGTTGTGCAATATTTACATGGAGGCTCTCTGGGCAGTGATTCATCCATCTGAAATAATCAAATTTATTGGAATTCTGTGACCTCAGCCACAGAAAACAACTCTAATAACAATTAGCAAAGACTTCATTTCTCCTCTTATCCAAACTTTTGGTCATTTATTGTTAGAACTGGATGGAGCTGCTTTAAAAACCTTAATCTTTCCCCTTGCATCCTTAATTATTGGAAAGTGTGATCTCCCAAAGTGTTTCTGCTCTAACCAGCAAACAATATTTCATCCAATTCTGATCTGTTAATTCTAATTAATATCAAAGCAGATATTGGCAGACCCTTCCAAGCTTTTCCTCCATTTTTAAAGAAAGGCCTTGAAAGAGAAGGATCTTGTCTTCATAATAACAAAGGTAGATATTTATTGTTTTTTTTTGTTTTTCTGTCATTTCTTTGAATGATTAATTACATGAGAACTGTTTTATTATTTACTTTCACTCTAGAGTGGTGATAAACAGCATCCAACTGTGGAGGAATTAAAAAAAAAATCAAAATTAACAACAATTGATTGTTGTTTATATTAATCAAATAATTCATTAATTTATTTCCAAGAATACCAAAGTGTCCCTTGGTTGTTTCAGAGGGCAGGAATGATCAGAAAGGTGCTCCTCTAATTATGAATGATCATTAAAATTCCTTAAAAAAGAAGGAAGGGCACCCCTCTAAAATAAAGATGAGGTAATCTAGCTGCAGGAATAAAAGGCAGGGCTCATTTTGGAGAGGTTCATGGAGAACCAGGCTGGAGCAGGGAAGGACTCCAGCCCCCGGGGAGGAGGAACAAAGGGTGAAGAAGTGACCATGGCCCCCTTGTCCCTGTCCCTCCTGTCCAGCTCAGGGAGGGCTGGAGCAGCTTTGGGTCACAGCTGGCCTTTGGTACAGCATCAATCCATGGAATGTGGTGTCCTACAGAACAACCTGGCTGTGCTGAGAGCTGCCCTGCATCACTCAGCTCCAGAGCAGCTTTGAGTCTTGCTCTGGGTGCTCCAGATGTTGCAGCTGATGGTACCAAGGTGACGTTTTTTAATATTTTTTATTAAGGTGCTGCAAGGAAATTTCTGTGGGAGCAGATCCACTGAGCACTTCCCAGTGTGCCAGGGGATGTCCTTGCAGGCCAAGGACAGGAACAAATTCTTCACAGAATTCCACATTTGGGTTGGAAGGACCTTAAATCCCCCCCAGTGCCACCCCTGTCATGGCAGGGACACCTCCCACTGTCCCAGGCTGCTCCAAGCCCAATGTCCAACCTGGCCTTGGACACTGCCAGGGATCCAGGGGCAGCCACAGCAAATCTGGGAATTCCATCCCAGCCCCTCCTCATCCTCCCAGGGAACAATTCCTGCCCAATATTCCATCCAAATCCCTCCTCTTTCTTAAGCCTTGTCCATTTTAATATAAATTTACAGGCCACGTATGAGAGAAGCAGAGCACAATTCATTAAAAGCCCACCAAAATCCAAATGATGAATAATCTCCATTTAAAACCCTGAATTTCAGTTCTGTGTTAATCATCTAAAGGACAAGACAGAAGAACTAAAAAAGAGCAGAGAGATTTGTTATTTTGTTTATGAAACTCTTATAAACTTGGGTAATAAAACACTGACTGCAGTTTAAGGATCTATATGAAAACGATAAAGACTGAAATTTTTTATTATTGACTTATTCCTAATAAGATTTATATTACTTAAATTATTTATATTAATATAAAGCTAACACATCTAATATTGCTAAACTAGAGAATTCACTAAATAATAAGTTTAAGTGCACAGATTGCTTCAATTAATATCTTTGCATAGTAATTAAAGTGTGGAATGCCTATTTTAAATTGCAAGCTGAGACATTTGGGGAGGTAAATTTACAATCTGTAAGTGACAAGGTAAAATAAACTTGGTTCTAAATCTCACCCAGCTATATTTTGCAGTGCTAATTGTTTTTGTTGCATTCATGACTTCCCAAAAATGCTCCACACAAAACTTTTTTGTGGCTGGGATTTTTATTTTTTTTTTTAATGGAATATCTTCCTAAAGAAATCCTAGTGGTAGCCCCTGACCCAAATGTACATCAAGAGCTGTTCCCCCATGGCCCTGGCCTATTTATTGCTTTCCTAACTACTCCAGTTCAAACAGGAGCTCAGAACAAAATTGAAAATGAGCTTGGGGTCTTTTTCTAGTCCCAATTTGTTCACTTCCAGAAGCACTACCCAATTTAGTGTGGCTGCTCAGGAGAGGCCAAAGGCTGGAATTGCAGGGATGCAGGAGGGCAGGGCTGCAGTGTGCTGCCAAAACAGCGTGGAGAATCTTCCCAGGCCCGGCTCATTCCTCTGCTGTGACAATTAGCAGGAGAAACTGGAGATGGCAAAAAAAAAAATAAATTGTTTTTTTACTAGTCCCCGCTCAAAATATGCGTATTTAAATGTGTTCTGAACTCTGGCAGCAAGGCAGGGAATTGCTGAGGACTGAATATCAATTTATTGCTGCTTCTCAAAGTGCTGCTGGGTTCTAAAGGTGGGAAACACCTGACCAGGAGGTGCATTTTATCAGGAACAACATTCCTGTTTTCATTTGTCCCTTGTGCTGGAGGAGCTCCTTGTCATGTACAAAACTGGGGGCTTTACTGCTCACAGAAAAGGTTTGTGCTGGGAAAAATAAGATTCTTCACACTCTCATTGCTCACTGCAAAGTTTATTTTTAACTGGTTGCCTAGAATGAAAAGATGTATTTTATTGTTAATTTATTATTATTTTATTATTATTTTAATTTAATTTTTTTATTATTTTATTATTTTTATTAATTTTATTTTATTTTATTTTATT
>VWZS01002255.1:76140-109358 GCA_013397075.1 Rhabdornis inornatus | reverse complement strand
AACAAACAAACAAACAAACAAACAAAACAAAAAAACAAAAAAAAACCAACCAAACAAACAAAAAAAACCCAAAACAAAACAAAAAAAAAGAGGCACACAGGAAAACTTTCCTGCAATAAATTAGGAGTAAAAACAACTCATTAAGCCCAAACCCCCCCAAAGTGTAAGAGAAGGAATAAAATTAAAGATTCAAGAATGAAAGCCAAAACTCAAACAAGGTTTTTGGTTTGCTTGAGGTATTGATGGAGTGGCAAAAAAACCACACAGAAATATTTTTATTTGTTACTCCACTGCATTGGAGTAACATTACTCCAGTATTACTCCATGCCCATTTTTAAAGACTTTATTCCTCTATTAGATTTTATTCCTCTATTAGACTTTATTCCTATATTAGAACTTTATTCCTGTATTAGAACTTTATTCCTATATTAGAACTTTATTCCTGTATTAGAACTTTATTCCTGTATTTAAGACATTTCCCACTTGGCTTCACATGGCTTTGGTGTCAGGAGACACCCAGCACTCAGGTGCTCAGTCTGGGCAGAAATTGAATCACACCTTTAATAATCATAATTAATAATTAATTCTTTAAAAAAGTAGTTTTGCTTTGAAAATATTGAGGTGGCCATGTTTCACCTGTGCTTTTAAGGAGCCCTAATTTAAAATGCCTGTAGTGGAATCTGGGATTTATATGGATGGCACAAAAACAGACTTCCTCCTACAATTCATTATGGAAGCTTTTACTCTTGTCAGGTAAAAAAGAGTTCCATGCACAGGTATAAATATTTTTTAAAATATTGTAATGGGATGGAGATTTCAAGAATTTGCTATGAATTGTATGGATACAATTTTTTTGTTGTTGTTTAAATGAATGGATTAGTGTTCAGAAAAGCTGAAGTAGTTAAATATGGATGAAGTATTTGTTATAGGATTTTGATCTCATTACGAATTGTAGGATCTGATTTTTCTTACAGACTCTCACCTTTGCATTTTGGCCAAGAAGCCCTTGGTGGTTCCAGGCATTGTCACATCACTGAAACCCAAACAGATTAAAAACAGCCAAGTTGCAGCTGCTTTCTGTTCTCCCCAAGTCCTGGTCTCACTGGGATCAGCCTGCAAACAATATGAACTTTTTTTCCCTTTCCCTGTCATTTCTTTCAGGTAAAATGTCCTTGAAAGGAAATAATAAATGTTTCCTGCTGGTTGTGAGTGTCATAAGACACAGCTGGAAATGCAGAAGTTCTGTGTGGGTTTGGTAACTGGGGTTGTTTAGGAAATATTCCCAGAAGAATTCCCACAACCTGATCTCCTTGCAGATCCTTGGGATCACAACCTGTGGGTGCTTTCCCTGGGACACCACGAGGAGAAAAGGAGGGAACAAATTTGCTGCCAGGATGTGGATTTGAGCCAGCTCCCCAGCAGTGCTGCCCTGTCTGCATCTGCAGGACACTCCCTGATCCCTGGAGTGGCTTCTCCATCCTCTGTGCAGGAAGTGCTGCCCAAGCTGAGATTTTGGCTCATCCCTTCCCAGTGCACATGCCTGGATCTCCTCCAGGGAGAAAGCAGCTCCAGACTTGCTGCCAATGCTTTGTCCTTGTCTTAGGCATCGTTTGATGTCTTCTTTCCAGTTCTTATAAACTCCAGGACTACTGGAGGCTCCCAAGGTTTTGGTAACCTACCTCAGGACGAGCAGTGCTGACTCCAAAAGGGACAAATTTCACATACAATCAACTCGGCATCCTCCCATTCCTTTCCATGCTCCCATGGCAGCACTGCAGGCTGATGTCACACCCTGAGCCCCATTTTCAGATGCTCAGTTTGAAGTTTTTCCAGGGATCCTCCAGTAGTGAGAAGGAAGAAACAGCCAAACCATGGGATATCCACCTGGTTGGGCTCCCTTCCTCAGCTTTCCTCAGGTGGGGAAGAAATTAATCCAGTGGCTCATTCATTTCCAAAGAATTTATTCCCTACAACAGTTTTGGGTTTGCTTGACGAGGTTTTGGTTGTGGGGGGTTTCTGGGAGAAGCTGCTGGAAGTTTTCCCCATTTCCCAGCTCTAGGCCCCTAATTATGTACAGGACGAGGACTTCCTCCAGCACAAGGGACAAATGAACACAGGAATGTTTCTCCTGATAAAATGCACCTCTGATCAGGTGTTCCCCACCTCGATAAACAGCTCCAGGATGGAGCCACTGCTGGCCAAGCTGAGATGGTGCCAGCAGCTCTGGTCTAGCAGGGTTAGGACGGGGATAAAAATCCCTGCACAATTTCACTGGACAGGGAAGTGAAGGATGTTGGAGAGGAGAAGCTCTGGGGGAGCAGGGTTAGGAAGGGAATAAAAAACCCTGCACAGCTTCACTGGACAGGGGGTGAGGATGTGGGAGAGGAGAAGCTCTGGGGGAGCAGGGTTAGGAAGGGAATAAAAAACCCTGCACAATTTCAGCTGGACACAGCAGTGAAGGATGTTGGAGAGGAGAAGCTCTGGGATTACAGGGTTAGGAAGGGGTTAAAAAACCCTGCACAGCTTCACTGGACAGAGCAGTGAAGGATGTTGGAGAGGAGAAGCTCTGGGGGGTCAGGGTTAGGAAGGGGATAAAAGCCCCTCCACAACTTCACTGGGCAGGGGGTGAGGATGTGGGAGAGGAGAAGCTCTGGGGGGTCAGGGTTAGGAAGGGGATAAAAGCCCCTCCACAACTTCACTGGGCAGGGGGTGAGGATGTGGGAGAGGAGAAGCTCTGGGGGGTCAGGGTTAGGAAGGGGATAAAAGCCCCTCCACAACTTCACTGGGCAGGGGGTGAGGATGTGGGAGAGGAGAAGCTCTGGGGGAGCAGGGTTAGGAAGGGAATAAAAAGCCCTGCACAATTTCACTGGACAGAGCAGTGAGGATGTGGGAAAGGAGCAGCTCTGGGGTGTCAGGGCAGTGAGGAAGGAGGGGCAGGAGCTGCTCCAGGTGCCAGAGCAGTCCCTGCAGCCACGGAAGGGACCCAGGCTGGAGCAGGGGAAGGGTGTCAGGGTGAGGAACTCACCACAGCCCCATTCCCCATCCCCTGTGCCTCTGGGAATGGGGAGGGAGAGAAAATGGGCAGCGAAGTTGAGCCAGGTAGAAGAGAAAGGTAGGGGGGAAGGTGCTTTAAGATTTGGTTTGTATTTCTCATTATCCTGCTCTGATTTGATTGGTGATAAATTAAATTAATTTCCCCAAGTTGAAGCTGTTTTGCCCATGAGGGTGAAGGGTGAGTGATCTCTCCCTGTCCTTATCTCGACCCTTGAGATCATTTTGGTTATATTTTCTCTCCCCTGCCCAGCTGAGGAGGGGAGTGATGGAGTGGCTTTGGTGGCACCAGCCAGGATCAACCCTCCGCCACCACAACTGAATATTGTCACTGTTGCAAACTCTGCATTCTTTGCTATTAAAAAAAAAATAAAAAATTAGATAATCAAGTCAGAGTATTGAAAAGTGGCTGCTGTGCATGGGAATTTAATTTGTTTTATCCAAAATGTGACGAGTTTAATGTAAATAGTTCACAAACTCGAGTAGCTCCTCAGATTAAAGCTGCTAAAAATCCATGGTGGCACAAAAGGCTGGAGCCCCTTTCTCCAGAAAGGTGCATTTGGTGCTTGCTTAAAAACCAAAAATGAACAGCCAGAACTTTATTTTTGATCAATTTACATTGTCTGCAAGCTCCATTTCTGTAAACATTTAAACAGAGTTGTTGTCTATGAGTGTCTGTACAAAATGTAAATTTTTAAAAACTGTTTTGGCCTGCTTTTCAAAGAGCACTTTCAATTAAAAAAATAATCACATGATCTAAACGAGAATTAGACTTACAATTTTAAAAAGTCTTTGCATTACCCAAAATGAAAGATAAGGTGTTGATCAAAGGTTTTACTTTTATAATTAGGTACAACTATAGGAATTTAGAAGCTTTTCTGTTCCTAAGTATCACATCTAAGCAGATTTTGTAGTGGTGGATTAAGGAGAAATCACCAAAATCGTGTGTAAATGTACATCTCTGAGAGAATGCATTGGTCATCCTGACGTTTTATTGGAATCAGAGCCTGGAGTTAGAAAATGTTTTTTCCCATCTTCCTCTCTGAAGCTGTAATTCCCATTATCGGGGGTTTGGCTGCCTCCTCCTGTTTGAGTTCCATTCCCACTGTTCCCCCTTTTGTGAAGTGTTCAAAGAGGGTGAGAAATGATAGAAAATCTGGGCACGAGTTTCTCCCAATACCCTGCAATTCCCACTAATTGTTGTAATTCTTTCTTGGATTGGGGCATCTTCATTTGTTCTATTTTTCATAAAATGTCTCTTGAACCTCCTATGATGCACCAAGCACCCAAAGATTTAACTTCTCTTCTTCCTCCTTGACACCTTCCAGGTGGAATTTCAGCTCCTGCTTCGTGCAATGCTTCTCATCTATCTTTTTGTGGGAATCTCCTGCAGGGAGGATACATGATATTCTATTATTATTCTATTCTATTCTATTCTATTCTATTCTATTCTATTCTATTCTATTCTATTCTATTCTATTCTATTCTATTCTATTCTATTCTATTCTATTCTATTCTATTCTATTCTATTCTATTCTATTCTCTCATCTATACCGGGACAGTTTCACACTCTGGGGGCAGTGGGAGATCAGGAAATCTGTCCCAAGCACGCAGGGCAGCCCCTGGATCAGTGTCACCACCTGGGCAATGCTCGGAACAGCAGCAGTTCAAGGTGCAGAATTAACATTTAATTGTTGGTTAATTAAGTGTAAAACGCCACCGCCCAGTTGTCTTTTTTTTTACCGGCCACACTGGGGAATTATCAGGTGAACGAGTTCTTTTCAGTGATGCCTTTTTTCCAAAATCCTCTCAGTGTCTGTTGCTGCTTTACAGGAGGAATTTTAGGCTGGGTTGGTGTCTCTAAAATCTTGATAAATTCTTCTGATCCATCCCCCATCCTTTCAGATTTTATTTGTACCCCCAGCAGCCCAGTGGAACTCTGCAGTTCCACCCGAGGGTTCCCAGGTTTGCACACAAATCGCATCAAATCCTGAAAAGTTTATTCAGCAGCCCCAACAAACACTTCAACCTTTTAAAATCATTTTTCCTCCAAAATCCAGACAGGATTTTTTGCTACAGGAGCTTTTATAGGGTCGCAAGAGAGTTGATTTCAGTCCTCATAACCTTCCATCCTGGCCACAGCTCAGGTCGGTGGCTTTCTTGGAAAGTTTGAGGATGAAAATAATGTTCCATTTGGGTTATTCAGGCAAGAAAAAGAAGCTTCCAATGGGAATTCCTAACAGCCCAGATTCCTGGGAGCAAATGGTGTTTCTGCTAAGTCAGAGCTTAATTCAGGTGCTGTTTATCAAGGCCAAGCCTAAGGGACATTTCTGAGATCACAGAGTGGCCAAGGAGGGCTGCAGGGATGCCCCACCCCAGAGAGATGTGTCAATATTATGAAAAATGGGAAATTTGCTATTTCCAGCTGCACTGTGCTGTGTGAGAGGAGCAAACCCTTCCAAACCTTTCTCACTGAGTCTCTCCAGCCTCACACAGGCACTGCCTTCTGCCCCTTGGGCTTGGGTGAAATGCAAATCTGAGATGTGCCACTGTTTGTGTGTGTGATTCCCAGTGGCACTGGGAAAAGAGGGGAGGAAACAGTGCCTGGCTCTGGGAAAACAACCACCAAAAAAAAGGATTCTGGTGTTTTTGCCAAGCTCTCACAATTTGCACATTTAAGCAAGTGGTACTTAGCCCATTTCCGGGCTGAATTATGAATTACAGGCTTCTGAGAGTGCTGGTTTGTACACCTCTGAAACTGGGATTAGTGCAGGCTTGAAAACAAGCTGCCTTTTAATGCTCTCCTTGTTTTCTTTTTCCTAAAGTCTGAAGAGAAAGGTCTTGCCTGCGTGTACAAACTCTGGTGTTATAAATAATTTGTTCTCTCCCTTTCGAGACTGTGAAAATGGAAATGTTTGCCTTCAGCAGAGCTTGTTTTCTGTTGACTTCATTTGATAGCTGTCCAGATAAAAATATGAGCTAATATATTTTGGCATATTTCCTTAGAGTGTGTGTGACATCAACTGGCTGCTGCTATCTTAGGGAATGTCAGAGTGATGTCATGCAGCTGCTTGATTTTAAATGAATTAAAGATGAAACATGACCCCTCTGTAGGCTGTTGTGCTGCATTGAAGCTGCACAGCCACATTCATTTACTATCAGCTTTACAGTACCCGAGTTTTGTTGTAATAGCAGAAATTCTGATCTGGTGGCCAATAGATGGGAGAGATAAAATACATCCCAAACCGGGCTCTTCTTCAAGAGATTTATCCTTGCATGCTTTGTAAATTCAGATTATATTTGCTGCCTAACCTGGTTTTCTACAAGTCACTGAAAGGGTGGGNTTCCTTCCTCCCTTCCTCCCTTCCTCCCTTCCTCCCTTCCTCTCTTTCTCTCTTTCTCTCTTTCTCTCTTTCTTCTTCTCTTTCTTTCTCTCTCTCTTTCTCTCTTTCCCTCTTTCTCCCTTTCTCTCTTCCTTTCTTTCTTTCTTGCTCTCTTCCTTTTTTCCTTTCTTTCTTTCTTCCTTCCTTTCTTCCCTCCCTCCCAAATTTTCAGGAATTCATGCCTTCAGTTCCATCTCTTTAGCTCAGACCTGGGGCTCTGCAGTCCTGGGAAGGCAGGAGGAGCCCTTGGCGTGTGATTTTTCAGGAGCAGAGCCTTGGCCATTCCCGCTGGGATCCCATCCAGCCAGGGCACATGCCCACCCCACAGCCCAGCCCTTCTGCTCCAATATTGATTAGCAAAACAAGCTCATCACAAAATTGCTGAATTTAATTTTGATCAGTTTTGTCTTCCCCCAAGGAAAATTCACAGTCATCTCTTTTTTCCCCCTTTACAGGCAGTATTTGAGTTCTCACATTCTGGATTTTACTGGTGACCATCTGGTATTTTGTAGACACTTCTCTGATGCTGGATATTGATTTCTCTAACGATTCCTGGGCAACCTGGCTCTAATTATTTACAATTTTTACTGTTTTCAAAGTAGATTAGATGCTATTTTTGTTGTTGGCTCTGGTGATTGGCTTTTTCCTCCACAGCACAAATAGACCATGCCTAAAACGAAGTAACTGTGCTCTTCAGTTTCTTTTTTTTTTTCAAAGAAACTTCAAAATTTATCATGTTCTTGCTGTGCCGTGGAGACTGTGGTTTTATTTGTTGTGTTGAGCAAGCCCCTGATGTGTTTCATGGAGAATTGTGGCTTCCAGGAGGATTCCCAGCTTGCCTGATGAGTGAGGGCACGGTGTGGATGGATCCCCACGGGGTCACATCCCCAAAAGGTGACAATGTTCCCTGCTCCTGGCATTGAGGTGAAGGCTGTAGCCCCAGAGCAGTGGCCAGGGGCCCCTGGAGCAGTTCTCAGTCTCCCCTGGAGCTGGGGAGCAGCACAAAGACCCTGCAAGCTGGGAGCCTTCCCACTTCTGGGGGGCTTCTGCAAATATTTCCTGAAGCCTGAGGTTGGCTGGTCTCCAGATGAGGATTTTTTGTTGCTTTGGGCTTTTCAAGGCTCTCCCAGGCTGTTGTGGGCTGTAAAGCTCGAGGAGGTGCTCAGAGGGACAGGGTCAGACACAGGCACCAAAATGGGACATGGTGATGGTCCAGGGCTGGGACATCTCTGCTCTGGAGCCAGGCTGGGAGAGCTGGAGAGGAGAAGGATCCAGGGAGAGCTCAGAGCCTAAAGTGGCTCCAGGAGAGCTGGAGAGGGACTGGGGACAAGGGATGGAGGGACAGGACTCAGGGAATGGCTTTAGCTAAAAGAGGATATTTTTAGATGGGATTTTGGGCAGGAATTATTCCCTGGGATGGTGGGGACGGACTGGGATGGAATTCCCAGATTTGCTGTGGCTGCCCCTGGATCCCTGGCAGTGCCCAAGGCCAGGTTGGACATTGGGCTTGGAGCAGCCTGGGACAGTGGGAGGTGTCCCTGCCATGGCAGGAATGATCTTTGAGGTCCCTTCAACCCAAAGCATTCCATGATTCCGTGATTCAGGAAGCCCCCCTGGCTCTTGTAACCTCTGCTCAGGTGTGGAGCAGCCTCCTGGGCTGATCTGTATCTCCCAAAAAGAAAAATAATCCCAAGAACCTCTTGGAAAAGCCCCTATTTTTGTCAAAACTTCCTCCTGCATCCTGTTCAAGTATTTATAGCAGCTCTGTTTTCTCATTCCTACATCAATGTTGAAGTTTAATGTCAATATTAGTATGAAGTGTCTGTGAGGGTTTGGAAAATAGGAATCAGAGCGACCAAATATTTTATTTATGCACAGTAAATTTTTAAAGTCTCCCCTGTGTTTTGATCGAAAATGCATATTGCTGAACAATTTAGTTCCCAAAGTCTGTCTCTGATGTAAGATTTATTTGGGGTCTGCCATGGGCTGATTGAAACAGGGGAAAAGTCAATGTTGCCCTCTCCTGCACCCTGGGCAGTGCAGCTGAAAGGTCTCTGCTGTTCTGGGGGTCCTTGTTAAAAGGAACAAGAATTCCAAACTCTGGGCGTGTCTGAAGCCATGAATAGTGAGAAATGGGATGATATTCCCTGATCCTTTAAAGCTTCCCCCTGGCATGGCCCTGGGGCTGCTGCTGCTGCCCCAGGAGCTGCTCTCAGGATAATTCTCTTGTTTCTGTTTTGGGAATACAGAGCAAACCCCTGTAAATAATAATAATAATAATAATAATAATAATAATAACAATAATAACAATTACAACAATCATTCATTGTAATTATCAGTTCCTAGGTTTTTGTTTCTAAGGCAGCATTTTCCCTCCTTTCCCTTTGAAACAAAATGTTCTAAGTAAGAATGATACTAAAATGAAAATTAAAACACCCACCACCCTGTAGAGACAAATTTGCTCATTCTTAGTAATTTTTTTCAATGAATGGTAAATAGACATAAGTGTCCTTAATTCCCCTTAATCCCTAATTAGTGTCCAATAGCATTCCCTTCACCTCCAGGTGATGGTTCACACTGTTGAGGCTTGGATGCTTTGGTGGTCATCTTTTGCACAAATAATAATCACTTTAAAATATCTCAATAACTACTGCTAAATCCTAGGAAGTGGCAGATTATTACATTTTTTTTTTTTCAATTTCAGAGTATTTAGGGGTGTTTTCTGTTCATTTCTTTTTGAAACTGGAGTTTCTGACGATGACAGAGATTTGCAGCTGGTCCCTGTTTCAATCCTTTCTCCCACATTTCATTTCATGCCTTCAGAAACCGAGCCAAATTCCAGGACAGCTTGAGCCAGTTTTGCCAAAATCCTCATTGTGGGTCTGACAGTGGCCACTTGGTTCTCCCTGAAAATCTGCTTCATGTAGAGCAGCCTAAATTATTATTTTGGTTTCATACACACACGTATGTAATTATGGAACCCTGGAATGCTGGGATGGTTTGGGTGGGAAAGGACCTTAAATCCCATCCAGTGCCATGGCAGGGACACCTCCCACTGTCCCAGGCTGCTCCAGCCCCAATGTCCAACCTGGCCTTGGGCACTGCCAGGGATCCAGGGGCAGCTACAGCAAATCTGGGAATTCCATCCCAGCCCCTGCCCACCCTCCCAGGGAACAATTCCTGCCCAATATCCCATCCATCCCAAGTGTGGCCAGCCATGAAGTTTTCCTTGAATCACCCATACTTGGCTGAAGATCCTGTTCTTAATTTCAATTTAAAGGATAAATCTTTTCATGGCAGAAGAAAATGATGGCTCAGATTCTCTTCAGAATGAGGAAAGCAGGAAGGTGAGTACCAAGCACCTGCATCCCAGGGTGGAGCTCATGTCTTGCTCTCAAGAATTTGTTTGTTTGTTTGTTTCATCCAGGACCAAGCACGCTGTCATCAGGAAATAAATAAGATGATAACAGGTTTTTCCTGGGCAGGCAGACAGGAATTTCCAGTCCTGCATCCCCCGTGGCAGCAGGGAGCTCTGCAGTCACAGGTGACCTTCCCCTGACTGTGCTCGTGTCACTTCTGCTGCTCATCCTGAGCAGCTCCAGCTAAAGAAAAAGCCCAGTCAGTGCCATTCTCACCATTTCTATAGAAATGCTTTAAATATTGGCTGGAACCACAGCTCTTCACCAGCCCTGAGTTGTCCCACTCACATCCCAGGACAGTCCAGGGCTCTCACTTGGGGCCCCAGTTTGAAGGGTCACCACAGAGTTGCCTTTAACCCTGCTCATCTTCCATTCTGGCCACAATTTGGGTCTGGAACTTCCCTTGAAAGTTTGATAACAAAAGTATTTTTCCCTTTGGGTTCTCATCCGGGTAAGAAAACTCAGTTTTTGAGGCTGTTGGTTAAAAACCCAGAGCTGGTTTTCCAGCCTGAGTTCTATAGGAACTCCACCTCCCCTTTATTTGATTTTTTTTCAGCTGAGCCATGACTTTTTTGGCATGGAAGCATCACTCCTGGTTTATTCCTTCCCTCAGATAACTCCAAAGCACACAGAGAAGCTCTGACCCTACCACTGGTGCCCTTTTCTGCCAAGGTTGTTGGCTGGCACGGGGAGCAGCAGTTTGTGATTAATCAAAGTGTTCATTAGAGCAGTTTATTTTCCACGGGAGCACCACTGAGGTGGTGATTGGAGGTGGTGGCAGTGACATTGCATGGAGCAGGATCCCTGTCCAAGGGCTGCAGCATAATTATGGGACTGCTCTCATTTGCATATTGCCAGGATGCTGCCAGTAAATATTAATGGATTACTTTTTGTTCATTTAGCCTGTGTTTTTGAAAGATGCCTAAAAACAAAAAGATCATATCTGTATGTTGTTTTTTAATTTATTTTCACCTTTTTGTCTCCTTTGGAGACCCCTGGTGTATCAGCACTTTGTTTACCACAAATTAAACCTTAGCTGATTGTTTACCAGACTGAAGACCCTTGTGCATTACTCCAGCACTTTCCCTTTTTTTAATAATCACAACCTGGGATTCATTTGCAAGAGGCCCTAATCTGCATGAGAATTATACAATTAACTTTTGATTAACCGCCTAGTTCTTTTGGAAACCGCAGTGTATAGGATACTCTGCATTTAAATAATTTTCCTTAAATTGGGAGCAGGCCTTTCATTAAAGCTGCGAGTTTGACTAAACAACAACATTTGCAGATAATCAGGGTCAAGACAATAGGCAAGGCTGCAAGGCTAGAATGTCATCTTTAAATATAACAGCTGAGATAAAGGCACCCAGATTGTGCCTTATCGAAACACAAAAAATCAAAGCTCTCTCTTGTCTGTGGCAAAATACCAGGCCCTGGTGTTTAGGGCTCCCATTGTTTGGGGCTGGAAGGTTGCAGGATTTGCATTCAGAGAGCCGGGTCTAACACACATTACATCACGTAGGGTACTTATCTCGGAGTCTGACAATAATTATCAGGAAGAATATACTCAGAATGACTTTTTTGTGATTTTTATGCATCCCCAACACAAGGAAAGGGAGATAACGGCATTATGAAAAAGGGGAGAGTCTCCAAAGGCTCTCCCTGGAGCTGCGTTCTTCGATTAAATTTGCTGTGCCACTTTGGTGTGCTGAACAAGTGGAAAGAAAGACTAGGAGGCTTTTATAGAGGGTAATAATAGTCCTGAACACAGCCCTTACCAAAAGATAAGAGCCATTGTCAAAACAAACAAAAGGAGCGGTATTAAACACCACTTGAAGAATATCTATGAGCAAAGTTTGAAATCCTTGCCTCTTTTTCATACCTTGAACCTGGCTCTGTGGCGTGGCCATCTTCTAACCAGGCACCTTTGCCAGCCCTGAGGCTTCCACTGAGGATTTTCTGCTCCAAGGGGGTTTGTGCTGGGATCTCTCCATGGTTCCAGGGGAGCCAGGGAAGAGATTTAAACCATCCCAGCCCAAGTTTGGTGTCTTTTCTATGGGGAATTTTTGGGCATATTTGTGCCAAACGAGTATTTTGTTCCTGCAGTGCCTTTGCTGAGGGTGCTGAAATAGTTTAATGCTCATTTTTCACAGGATGATTGTGGTCTTGCATCAAAGCTCATCTCCAGGTCAGCACAGGACAGCTGAGGGTGATGGACACCTCAATGGATTTGCAAGAGCCTGGAGTGCCATAAAAAGGGGGAATGGCTTCCCACTGCCACAGGGCAGGGATGGATGGGATGTTGGGAAGGAATTGTTCCCTGGGAGAGTGGGCAGGGGCTGGGATGGAATTCCCAGATTTGCTGTGGCTGCCCCTGGATCCCTGGCAGTGCCCAAGGCCAGGTTGGACATTGGGGTTGGAGCAGCCTGGGACAGTGGAAGGTGAGGAACAAGATGGGCTTTAAGGTCTCTTCCAGCCCCAACCAGTCAGGGGTTCTGTGATCCTAGAAAATTTATTAGAAAATAAATTAGGAAACAGAAAATTAGAAAATATATTAGAAAATGTATTAGAAAACAGTTGAGGCACTTCTCAACCTCCTCCCTCGGTCTCTTCATTCTGCCAACACCTTTGTAAAGGCACAGGAGAACTTTTCCTGGGATTGTTCCTGTGCGTGCAGGATGCCCCAGGCTTTCAGGAGCTGTGTGAGAGCACGATCCATGTTTGTGTGTTTGCAGCAGGAGCGGTTTGCAGCTCAGCCAGCCCCTCTGCAGCTGCTGGAGCAGGTTGGAGCTCAGCTGCTGCACCTGCCTTTCCTTCTGCTGCCTCCCTCCTGCTCCACAGGGCTCTCCAAGAGAGCTCCTGGGGCTGAATCACAGCTCAGAGCCGGGGGCTGATCAGGGGAGCACTCGGTGAGGAAGGGCTGGAGGGGGGGAGCTGGAGCCCAGGGAAGGGGATGATTCATTTGGCACCTCACAAAGTTCAGAAGTTCAGCCCTGACAAAGCTTTGGTGCTTCACATCAGTATCTTTTAAAGGTGTGACCCTTTCAAATCTTTGTTTCAACCTTCTCCTTTTCCCCCTCTCTTTCTCTACTCCTTTTCCTAAGCTTTTATTGCTTCCAGGGGACCCCATTCTTCTCCTGAATTGAATCCAGGTCTTCCTTCTTTTCCCTTCCTGCTTGTTTTGCCCATTTTTCCCCCCAGCAGGCACTGCACCTTTTTGTTACTGCGTTGTTGAGTCACTCGTGGTATTCAATCCTGCATTAGAATGTTCTCCATGCCAGTGACAGAGTGTGTCTCATAATGCACAAGCAGTCCCCAGCACTCAGGAATTGAGGTGAGTCCCCCAGATCACGTCTAAAAAATAAGATTCTTAAAAGAAAAATATAATTTGCAGCCCTGTATTTGGCTGCTGCCGTGTTTTTTAGGATTAGGGTATTTTTTAGTTTGTTTTTTTTTAGTTTAATCTTATGGGTACTTAAAAAAAAAACAGGCAAAGGGAAGGAATGCGAGAAGTACAAAAGCTCAGCTTTGTGAGTAATGTGAAGTATCACGGGGCTCATGATTAAATCTGTATATAACATTTGAATGGAGCAGGAGGAGATGCTTTATTTCCTGAGTAAATCAAAGTGCTCTGATATGGAATAAACTGCAGGAGTGTATTTATAGGCTCTAGGGCCTCACACCCACTCCAGGGCACAGCAGCCACCAGCCCTGAAGTCCAAGGGTTTCTTAAATCATTGTTACTATTACTGTTGTTATTATTATCATCATATCAATATCACTAATACTATTAATATTATTAATATAATGATGACAATAATAACAATAGTTGTTGCTGTTAAAGGAGAAGCCTCTGCCTGAGCATTCTCACATAAATCAAGGATTCACCATCCCTGGAAGTGTCAGAGCCCCTTTGGAGTGGCACTCAAGGACATGTTTGAGCTGTAAACACCTGAAATTCTGCAATGGGGACTCCAGGAGATCACAGGGAGAGAGGTTCAAGTCTCTGCCACCAAAAGAACATCTTGTCACAGTGCCAGGGTGTGCTCTCAATTTTTGGAAAGAAAATGACAAACTTTGCTTTCCTTCGTGCTGCCAACAAGGCTGGAATCCCAAATCAGTCTGACTGCAAAGGATTGCTCAGCTCTGTTCCTGATTTCCAGTTGTGTTTCCTGGGAAGAGCTCCTTTGTTTTCCTGCCAGCACCCAGGATCACCCAGACCTTTGTGAAGCATTTCCATTCCATGAAATCAGCCAGCTCAGATTTAATTGGCTCATCTATGTTAAATATCTTTGCAGGACTGAAACAACCTCTGCAAAGCTGCCAGTAGTGATTTCGTGGTTATCATGAACTTTGAACACTCTTTAAACCAAAGCCCAACTTTAGCTGATGCTCCTCAAGACCTGGCACACAGCAGTGGATGCTTTTTTCCAGACAATGCCTCCCTTCCTTCCAGGACTTAAATTAAAAAGAAAGGTGCAAAAACAGCATCTTGTACAGATAAAAAGAGATGCTCACTCATTTCCTGGCAGAGTGGAGAGGCCTTTGGGGGATCCTGAGAGCATCTACAGCCAGAAGGGATGTGAGAGGTGCAGCAGGACAGCCTGGCAGCAAAGCAGCCCCTCCATGTGACAGAGCCTGGCAGGGCAAGGCAGGAATTAGCATCTTTAAAAAACTCTTGTAGCCAGCAGGAAGGGAAGCAGAAAAAGTTGGAAATCCCACAGTGGCTGTGATTTGCAAACAAATCCATCGAAATGGGAGTTTTCCCAGGAATTTCTGCTCTTTGCCCTGCACTAATAACCAGGAGTGTCCTTTCCAGCAGTGGGAAGAGCCATGTTTTGGTCTCACACTCTCTGATATTCCTCCTGCTGCTCTTGGCTGATTTATGAGCTTTCCTTTTGCCTGCCTGTGCCTGACACCAGCACCTGGGCAGGGAGCAGGGAAGAACAAGGCTCCTGCTGGGCTCCTGAGGAGCAGGAGCAGATGCTCCAGTGATGGATGGGAGGCCGAGCTGCCCAGTGAGCTCCTGATGCTGCTCCCAGCAAAGCAGGCAGCTCATGGGGGACAGAATTCCAGGAATTTGATATGGTGGGAACACCTGGATTAGGTCCCTGTTGCTGGGGGGACGTAAATTTACAGTTTTACTCTTGTCCATAGTACAAGTGGAGTTTATTTCTGTCACACCTTCTTGGAGCTGGGAAAGCAGGAGAGGGATGCACCTGGGAATTGGGAACCCACTGCTTTCCTAAAAGTCCAAACCTAATGTATAAACTTTCATATTTCATCTTATAAACCATCCATTGGCATCCTCTCCAAATTAGGGATTTTAAAAAAGCATATTTTGCTAATACTTGTAATATTTTCCCCAATACTTCTCTGTTTTGTCTTTTTTTCCCCCAGAAAATTTACAGAAAATTTTGGAGATCTGTGGTTTAATCTAAATACACTTAAATTGGAATTTTCACAAGATTTTCTGCTCTTTACCCTGAATTAATTACCAGGAACATGGGAGCTGTGTGTGGGAGGAGGGTAACAGGACTTATTTCCAGATTTTGGAATTAGCACATCCAGGCAGAAGTTTCTATTGACATAACATTTTTTACTGACAAAAATCAAAGTTCCATGGCTACATTTACAAATAATAGCACAGATACTCGTTATCTTCGTATCTCTGTCAGCCAAGTCACTGTTAATTGGCTAAAATATTAAAGATGGGTTGTCATCACCTGTGACCACCTCATTTATAGCCCTGGATGACAGGAAAATGAGGATATTGACAGGGCTGACAGCAAATTTGGGAAGGAAGGATGCTTAAGAGGAAAGAGCAAGAGTCCAATTTTGGTCACTTTAAATTAGGATTTGCAGGAAGAGGTGTCAACAGGGAGAGGGAAAGGCAAGGCTGAATGAAAGGAGGCAAATTGGGAGCAGGGACGTGGATCTGAGAATCATTTGTGCAAAAATAGACATTAAATATTTGTGTGAATAAACTGCTCCACCCTCATTGTCAGGAGAAGCAGGAGGTCTTTTATGGAATATTCTGGAGAAGAAGGTGAAGAGGATGAAAGAGGAAAATAAGACTGAAGGGGAAGAGAAACAGACACAGAAATTTCCAGAATGGCTCAAGAATCCTGGGGTTTAGTCAAAGGATGAGTAAAGGTTGCAGGAATTGGGTGGAAATTCAGATGAGGATGGACAGAACTGGAGAACTGCCCTGATTGCCCTGAGAAAGGAGATTTTCCCAGGATTGTCCTGACCTGAGCCATTCTGGGCTGTATTTCACGTTAACCACAGGCAAATCCTGCACTTTTACAATGTGGGAATAGAAGCTTCCAGCTGTTGCTCTGGGTGGATTATTCAACCTCAGCCACCCCTTCAAACCTCAGTTATTGCATGGATCTCATAGATACCAAAAATATCAGTGCATGGGGAGGGTATTTGGACCTTCTGGGCCATTCTCCTACAGAATTTTTATTGATTTTTCTTGTTTGTTTTTTTAAGGCAAACTGTCTTTCAGAGCAGAGGTGTGATATCTGTGTTATACCAAAAATGGATTCAGGACAAACACTCCAGTGTCCTGTCCAGAGTTAACCTGTGTGACCCATCCCAGCAGGAAGGTGAGGATGAGGAATTGTTGTTGCAGCTTTGCAGGTGGAGGAATGGGATGGAGAAAGGGAGCAGCTCAAGGTCACACCGAGGGTTGGTGGCAGAGCTGGAAGCAGAACCCAGGCTCTTTCCCCCAGTCAATATTAATTAATAATAATTAATAACATCAGTGACCACCTCACCTCCCTGCAGCATTACCTCAGTGAGGATCTCACTTGCTAAAAACCTCGTGTGATTGATCAGTGCTGCTGGAAACAGCTCTGCAGGCACAGTGCTCCTGCTCTGCAATTATTGCTTGATTCCCCCTCAAATTAAAGAGGATGATTAAAGGTGCTGATGGCATCAGGAAGATGCTCTTTAGGAAGAGCTAAGGTGGGGTAGAGCCATATTTTCTGCTCTCTCACCTTCAAACTGCCTTGGTCAGCCGTGGGAAAGGCAGAGAGCAGTGATGTATTTCTGATTGCTGCCTTTTAGCTTGGCAAAACAGCTCCTGAAGCCAATTTGGAGCTGTGACAGGACCATTGCTCGTGGTGGGGGTGCTGCCAGAGCCACTGAACATCAGCAGATATGGAAATGAATCATTCCAGAGCGTCTGTTTTGCACTGCTCCCAGTCTAGAAGGACAGAAAAGCAAACGAGTCGACAGATTTGGTGCTGAGCAGAAGTTATGGGTGAGTGCCTGAATTCACAACTCCTGTTTCTTTTTGTGTTGGCTTGTTTCTGACTTCCTGAATCAGAAGGGCCTCATCTCTGGCTGGCACTGAGTGAGAACTCTCCAGTTACACCCCAGAAATGTTAGAGGAGAGCTCCTCGTGCATTATCACATTATTTTTGCTATCAGCTCGAGGAAATGGACACTTGATTCATCTTCTCCCATCTATTGATTCAATCCTCCTTTTAATTCAGCACTGGAGCAGGCTATTAGCCTCCATTGACATTGCACTAAGATAATATAAGCTGATAGCTGCTCTCCTGATCCATTATGGAGCAGGGATAAAGTGGTTTTGTTTCTGTGTGTGAGGAGCTATCGACTCACTGTGCTGCCTGTCCAGCACTCGCTGTCCTCACTCCTGGGTGTCTCAGTGGCTTTTCACCAGCTGGGGCATGGATGGAAGCTCTGCAGGGCTCACCCAAATCCTTGGCCAATGCCTTTTGCCCTGCAAAGACACCCAGCCCTTTGCCTGGAACTTCCAGCGAGTGCATTAAGGTTTGAGGAAAGCAAATTCCATCTCTGCCATCACCATCATCATCCTCTTCTGTTTCTCAGGCTGCAAACCCCAGGAAGGTTTGTGCTGGCTGGGTCCCTCCCTGCCTCCACCAGGGATCCTCCAGGTTGTCCTTCAGCCACATCCAAGCTCCAGCCCAGCTCACTGTGTGCACAGACCATTCCCACTGATTCAAGGACTGAGAACTGCTCATTTATTTCATTTTTTTTTTTTAATTTTATATATATATAATGTCTATTTTCATATTTATTTTGTTTATTTGTCAGTGTCAGCCTGCCTTGTCTCACCCTCACACAGCTGCTGCTTTAGGATTCTCCAGACTCCCAAAGTCATGGAATCACAGAATGGTTTGGGCTGGAAGGGACCTTAAATCCCATCCAGTTCCAGGGACACCTCCCACTGTCCCAGGCTGCTCCAAGCCCCAAAGTCCAACCTGGCCTTGGACACTGCCAGGGATCCAGGGGCAGCCTCAACCTCTCTGGGAGAAATTTAAATCCTGGGCAGATACTCAAGAACTCTTTTCTTTCATTCACAAATCAGCAATATTCTATTAATTCAGTTTGGGATGATCTGAAAAATGTGCAAAGTAGAAAATGAGATACACGGAGAGGAAATTTTGTTTTTTAAATCTCACCCCAGACCTGCCTTCCCTTCTAACAGAGTTGCAGGTATCCATTTCCTGTCTATTTCTGTTTCTATTTCTCATCCAGGCTAAAATACATCAAATATTAATTATATTGTCACCAAAAAAAAAAAGTTTTATTTTGTGCTAGAATACACTTTAAAAAATTAATATAACATGTTAAAAAGTGCTGGTTCTAATTGTTGCTGCCATGGAAAAGGTGCAGCTGAATTAAATTAATCCATGGGAGACTTGTTTTGTTGTGCAGTAACTACCACTGTTCTTTGAAAGGCTGCACTTTTTTTCCCGAGCTCCTTATCTGAAAAGGTTTGCCATGTCTTCATGCCAGCACTTGTCATGCTTTAGAAAAATCACAAGCAGCAAAAAGTCAGAATTGTCAGTTCAGAAGACACTGCTTGTTCCACTGGGTAAAAGCCGAGGAAGCAACGTCGGCAAACGATCTTTAGGAAAAGAAAAAAAATAAAAAACCCCAATGGAAACAGCAGTGGAATGAAGATAAAAAGGGTTGCAGGCTTTATTCTCATTGAAGGTTGGCAACAGGAAAGCTGTTGGAGTAGAAGAAGAATATCTGATAGGTCATCTGTTGTGTAATGAAGAATAGAAGACAAGCGAGGAGAAGCAAGGTGATTCCAAACCTCTGAGGGATGGAAGATCTTGGGAGAGAAACATGAAAGCAATACCTTTATAAACTGACCAAATTTAATTTACTACCAACGAGCCTTGTAAGGCTGCAGGCTGACAAAATCCATTTGTAATGCTGTGGGTAAGGCTGAAGTCAGTCAGGTTTTTCTCCTGTGGAATCATTTTATTATGTATTCCTTTCTTTTTGGTGCAGGTTTTCTGATTAAAAATTACCACGAGGGTGTCAAATATTTCCTTGTCCTCCTGATATCTGGGCTGAGTTACCCCAGAACTGATCCTACATATCCCTCTTCCATAGGCACACGTAAAGGGGGAACTAAAGCAGATAAATATGTTGTCCCTTAAAATGCACAATTTCCTGCAAAATGTCCATGTGGTTCTGCTCTGGATGTTCCTTGAGAGACACTGGAGTTGTCAAAATATTTTGCGGCAATATTTTAAATGCATCTTATCAAATGCATTCCTGATTTGAAGTGGGAAGTCAGGAAATGCTCTGCGTGAGGTCCTGAATGATTTTCCTTTCATTTGTGACACTCTGAGAGATGTGAACTCTGGGTCCTTTTGCTGAGAAGATGATGGGATGGGATGGGATAATGGGATGGGATAATGGGATGGGATAATGGGATGGGATAATGGGATGGGACAAGAGCAGATTTTTGCTGGGTAATGGGAATGATTTGGGTACCAACATCCCCAAGCCAGGCTTGGCTCTCCTTGGCTGTGTGGAGAGAGAAAAATGGGTTTTAAATTGAATTTCTAATTCAGTGGTAGGAACAATGACTAAATCCTGTCAGTGTTTCTGAGGTCTGGTAGGAATTTACCAGGCTGGGAGAGCTGGGGGTGCTCACCTGGAGAGGAGAAGCTCCAGGGAGAGCTCAGAGCCCCTGGCAGAGCCTAAAGGGGCTCCAGGAGAGCTGGAGAGGGACTGGGGACAAGGGATGGAGAGACAGGACACAGGGAATGGCTTTAAACTGGAAGAGGGTAGATTTGGATGGGATATTGGGCAGGAACTGTTCCCTGGGTGGGTGGGGAGGGACTGGGATGGAATTCCCAGAGCAGCTGTGGCTGCCCCTGGATCCCTGGCAGTGCCCAAGGCCAGGCTGGACACTGGGGCTGGAGCAGCCTGGGACAGTGAAGGGTGTCCCTGCCATGGCAGGGGTGGAAGGAGGTGATCTTTGAAGTCTCTTCCAACCCAAACCTTTCCATAATTCCCTGAGTGTGAATTTTCACTCTCCATGTTTGCACTGGGAGAAGTTTTGTGTTGTGTGGTTTTGTGGTTTAGCTCAGGAGGAGCAAGAAATGACCAAGTCCCTCCAGATTCTCTTTTCTAGGCATGGGATGCATCAGCAGGACTCCTCCTTGGTCTTCCACAGCATGGAAAGGAGTGGGATTGGGATCCTTCACACTTCCTGGAGCCTCAACATTTCTTTGGAGGTGAAATGAGTGGAGAAAGTGGAGCAGAGGGGAAGGTTTCCTGTCATAGACAACAACAAACTTTGGAGAGCTGTGCCTGGTTTTAACCCTGACTTGGTGGGTCAGATCTGCAGGAGGAGGAGTTCCTCCTCCTTGATCATGGAGAAAATGGCAGGACAGGGGTTAATTTCAAGGTTAAATGGAGTTAATTTTATAAAAGGGGAGCAGCTCTAGCACCACAGGTGAGCACATTTCAGAGATTCATCTCTATGATGTAACATAGAAAAATGTCAGGGTTGTGATGTCATAGAATACCCAAAAGTGAAATGAGTCAAAGCAGAATTTCATTGCATTTAACCCTGTTTTACAATTAGAATTCTTTGCCAGTAGAGTTTCTCAACTCATTATAAGAAGCTCAGTGCGTGGACACGCTCATTTTATTTCATCTTGTTTTACAAATCTAATAGGAAAAAAACCCAGCTAAATTAGGCTAAACCACTTGATTCTGCTGTGCCCTTCTAAATGCTGTAAAGTAAGAAGATTATGTTACCCCCTTCCCCATAAACCAGGATTAAACTGGAGTTTTCAGGGTTTTGTGCCAACAAAATCCCCAATTTGCTGAGCTCCAATTCTCTAATCTCAAACCAGAGGCCAGAAGAGGGGATGCACTTTGGCAACTGCAACAACCACGTTGTGTATTTGGAAGAATCAGGAATTTTTCCTCAAACTATCAGTGCTCCATTCCCCCTGCAATGGGAAGAATGAGTTTTTTATCTCTAGAACCACTTTGTTTTCTCAGTGTGGGCCATATTTCCTTGTTTTTTCTCACCCACTTGTATTAGAATTGGAAAATTTCACCTGCAGCACAACATGCATCTATTAAAATCCGTGCCAACCTCCTCATCTCATTTTAAAGTGAATGTGAGTTTTCCTTCGTAAAATTCCAGTGGGCAATGAATTAAAAATGACAACTCTATATACAGCAAAAACAAGAAAATAAAATATACAAAACATTGCTAATGATCAGTTCTTGAAAAATTTACCAGACACATTCTACCCAGGGAGCTAAACTCATTAGCAGAAACTGATAGGAAAGCTGAGAAACTCCAGGATGAGGCTCAGGTACAACAAATTCAAATGAAATCTCTTTAGCAGAGTAGTTTTGTTTCTTTCCCCAAAATATTTAGCAGCAGCATGTATTGCCTTTTTTTTCTTTTTTAATATATTTAAAAAAAGAGGTGTCTGGGAGGTTATGGCATCTTGTTAATCATGTTTACCTGCTTGGGAGCTGCTCCCTCCTTGGGGAAGGAAAAGACCTAATGATGGGCCAAAAATATTCCCTGTTTTATCAGGAGGGTCCTGCTCAACCTCAGCCCCTCCCTGGTCCCAGAGCAATCCTGGATGTTGCTTTCTCTGGATCCAAAGGTGAGTTTCAGACCTGGGCATGCTCTGAAGCCACCCAGACCATCCCTGCACTGCCAGCACTCAATAAATTGTAATAATTAATGATATCTGGGTGCCCTCACTCAATCACATTGGGGACAGCCCGACCCACCCTGTGTGTGGCACTTGAATGCTGCCACCTTCCAGGAACAGACAATTGTTTCACAGCTCATTTGCAAACTAAAGGAGATAGGGAATGAATTAAACTTCCTGCAAACACTCAGGAGGTTTACAGAGAGTCCTATCTCTAAGTCTACTGTACTATTTGCATAAAAGAATTCAGTATCAATGTAATTATTAATGATAATTCTCAAGCAGTTGTGCTGCTCCAGGATTTTTCAGATTAAGAATGTAATGAATTAGTAATAAAATCCGAGCACAAATTTACTCCTAAACACAATTTCCTTCCTGGCTGTGAATCTCCTTGTATTTATTATAAAGGATGTACTTGTTGAAGCAGCTTTCCTCCAGCGGCGTGCTTTAAAGGCACATGTCTTCCACAAAGTCAAATTCCTGTCAGCAAACCACTTTAGGAGAAGCTTTCCTGTTGTCTGGGCAGCAAGAGGATGTGACTGATGTGTCCTTAATGAGAAATGTCTTTGTAGCATCCACCTCGTCCTAGGTGCAGTGCCAGCAGCTTGGAGAACCTGAGCTGCTCCTCTCCCTGATGAAACCCAGCCTAAGTGACAAAGCCAGGCCTGTTTGCTCTTGGCTGTGGTCTGGGCTGGCTGTCCCCACGTTCCTGAGGTAAATCCAGGTAAATCCACTTTGGGAACAGCCAGCCATGGCTCCCCCCGTTGTTACAGCCCTTTATCTGCTCCCTCTGCGTGGCAGTAGGTCTGTGTGTGTGACACCACAAATCTGCAGCTCAGCCCCCTGTCCTGCCCTCCAGGGAGCCAGCAGGACGGACTGGGTGAATCCCAGATGTTGGAGAGACATGGCAGCCCTTCATGGATCACAGCTGGACAAATAAACCCCAACATTTTGGTGTTTGTTGGGCACACAAGGGTAAGCCAGTGCTTTCTATGTGGAGTTGGTGACACATTTTAATTTAGTTAATTGTTTTCCAAGCCCGTCTCTTGAAATTATTTTCTCTTGTAATAACCACGAAACAATTTTTAACTGAAGGTTCAACCCTAGCTGCAATACAAGAAACTTTGCCATTTTCTTCTCTCATTTTTTTCTCCTTTTCTCCTCAAATTGTCACCTGCAGCCAGAACGCTGGTGCAAATGCTGGTAGAAATTTAGCACTTTCTGGGTTGTCAGTTATGGTGAAACACATTTTTTTCCCAGATATTACAGGGCTTTGGCATCAGCTCTAGAGCAGGTTACATATTTCTGTTGACAATTTAGGTAATTTTTGTCTGGTTTGATGTTCTGCAAGATTAGAAATAGCAAAGTTTAGTGGACAGTGCAGTAATATCTGGATGTTGTTTTAAATCAGAACAGAGTTCTGCCTCCCTATTTAACATCCAGATACAAACACACCTTCCTGGTTTGATGGTGAAATCCCCAAGCCCCATTTTCCCATTTTTCCAGTGGATATGGTTGCTCCATACCCACTAATGCTCAGCAGGACCCAACCACCAAGCCCAGTCCTTCCAGGGAAGTTGATGAGGCTGAAATTTTCCATAATCCAGAGAAAAATCCCATTATCTCTCCAGATCTGGGATCCTACCCTGTGTTAAATCCCAGTGACAAAGTTAAAACTGAGCCCCACATCCCCATGGTGGTGATCCGGCAGGTGACAACAACCACCTTGGAAATTCCTTGGAATCTGCCAGGGATGAATCCATTCCCCTGCTCCTGCTGTGGCAAGGCCTGCACTTAAATGGGTGAAACATTGCTAAAATATTGATCACTTGGCAGGAGGAAAATCCCACAGGAAGAAGTATTTTGGTCCTGGAATGCTCCCAGGGAAATTTTGCCCTGACAGGATTGTTTAATGGCATCACCATGAGAAAGAATTGATGTTTGCTGAGAACGAAGATCTGCTCTTCTCCCATTCTCACCTTTGGCCTCCAGAGAATTCATTTGCCAAGACTTCCTTTTGCTGGTGTTGAAGACCCCAGGAGCACATGCAGAGGAATCCTGATCCCTGCTGATGGCAGCTATGGGAAAACTTCCATCTCAGGATGTATTTTTCCTATGATCCCATTCTCTGTTCAGATTATATTAATGTATTTAATGTGAATAATGGTGAATTCCTGTTTGTTTCAAGCCATACTGGGAAAGTGGAGTTGTTTTGTACCTAATTCCAGAAGTGAGAGCTACTGGATATGGAGTATCCCAAGGGCAGGCACGAGATGTGCTGTGCTTTAGACTTATAAATGAAGGTTAATTGTCTTTAAAATCATTTGCAAATGGGCAGAGCTGCGGCCCCACATGATTCCCTTTCCTTTCCTTTCCTTTCCTTTCCTTTCCTTTCCTTTCCTTTCCTTTCCTTTCCTTTCCTTTCCTTTCCTTTCCTTTCCTTTCCTTTCCTTTCCTTCCCTTCCCTTCCCTTCCCTTCCCTTCCCTTCCTTTTCCCTTCCCTTCCTTTTCCCTTCCTTTTCCCTTTTTCCCTTTCCTTTCCTTGGAGCAGCCACTCATAAACTTGGAAAAACCTGAGAGTTCAGACATAAAATGTGTGAGTATTTCTGATCTGGAAAAAGAATGATATTATTTGTTGTAAGAACAAGGCAGTATTATAAGTTCCTGGAATTTTGCTTCATTAAAATGTAGAGAACACTAAGGTCATCTTGAATTTGCTGTGTAAAGTACTGAACCTGGGGGGAAAAATGACAAAATATTGTGATGTTTGATTAATTAGGTAAAAATTGTGTCTAGAAGTATCATTGCAGGACCCTTTGGTGACAGGATTTGAGTTTCTGGGAAGGGAGGCAGATCCATCTCAGGATAAGACAAGGGGAAGCGGCTTCAGGTTCCTCCAGGAGAGGTTTGGGTTGGGAAAAATTTAGGAGAAGTTAGGAAAAATTCCAGCATGGAAAGGATTGTCAAACCTTGGCACAGCTGCCCAGGTCTTGCTGGCCAGCCCTTGGTTCTGGGACAGCTGCTCCTAACTTGGGGTCATCTGTTAATATTTAAATTGAGCTCTGGGGGAAGCAATGGAAGAGGAAATTATGCTTTATAAATTTATATTTTGTTTGTGTTTTCTCAGCTAGTGACTCTTTAATGTGAAATGTGCTGCAAGTTTAGTATTTGAAAAATCTCTGTCTCTCCTTTTTTTTTTTAAATTTGACATTTAAATTATTACATCAGGGAAAATTTCCAGACTGCCTTTTTGAGGTATTTAGGTTCAGCTCTTCTCCCGGGAGTTCCCATGGTCATCTGCAGGCTCTGAATCCAAGGATTCCTCAGCAGGGTCGGGGCAGGGGGATTTAGGAGCTGAGCTCAGCACTCCTGCACGGCCCCACAGCTGCTTTTCCCTGGAATCTCCTTGGATCAGCCACACTCAGCCTGGTTTGGAACTGAATCGTGACCCTACAAATATGAAACCCCTGAATTCTGGAGGAGCAATGAGCAGGGCTGGACCTTGGCTCCACCTTCATTGCTTGCAGATGTTGGGGCTGCCCTGGAGCCTCCACTCATCCTAAAAAATGTCCAACATCTGTGCAAGCACTTTAAAATGTGACCTATGGCAGCACATCTGCCCCCTCCCATTTATATTTATTCATTTATTTATTCATGCTAACCCAGAGTAAGAGTTAAGCTACTCAGGACCTGAAATTTGCCAATTTTCAGCCTGGGTGCAGCATCCTTGTTTCTGCCAATGTGGAACCTCTCTGTGTTGCTTCACCTTTGGTTCCCAGCAGTTGTGCCACTCACAAAATCACTCCATTATCCCACAGCTTCCTGTTTGTTGTAATGAAGACAACTGGATTTTTGATAGTCTATTAAATGGTCTATTAAATAATGTGGTTGCTGGAGGGACCCTGGTGATTCTGTGTGGAGTGGCAGAGTAATAACTCTGTGATTCAGATGCTGCCTGGATTTCCTTTCTATTCCAGCTGTTGGAAATGTTTTCCTGAGAGTTTGCATAAATCTTCCTCTTCTCAGCTGGCCTGCAGCCAGCGTGGATCCACTTGTTCTGCTGGAATCTGGGATATTCAGCAGATGGGGAAGTTCCCAGCTGCTGGAATTGTCAGTCCAAGATGCAGAAGACAGGACAGCCTGAAGTTAAAAATCATGGGTTTGATTATAGGATAAAATCTGGATAATTCTAAAATTATTTCTCAATCTGGATTAATTCAGTGAACAAAAGTGTGAATTCACCTTTGTGATGGGACAGCAGAACTCCTCTAATCTTGGTCTGGGAATATTTTTGGGCAGCTCTTAATATTTTAGTTCCAATCCAAACTAAATCTCCATATATGAGGTACCTTAAAAACCTCCTGATCACCTCAGAGTTTCAGGTTCTGTCTTCAAACACAGCAGTGATAAGGTTTGATAAGACTTTCATAAATCTACAGACTCTGGCACTTGTCTTGGAGCAGAGCCTGAAAATGGTTCTTGTCTCAAATACTTGAAGGTCATGACTCCATTTCCCCTGATCCCAAAGGCACAGGGATGGTCCTGCTGAGATCCCAGTTTAGGGATTTTTCTGAACTGGGGATGAATTCTCTCCCTGGCCATTGGCAGTGGTGCAGGTTGTTGGACATTGCTGCAGTACAGAAATGTGTGTGCTACTAAAATAATTTTAAACTTTTCCTTTTTCCCCTCTGTTCTTCAGTTCTTCTCCTCCACCTCTAAATATTGCATTTTGGTTCCAATTTGTGCATTATTACCCCAAATCCTCACCATGATGCAGCACCACAGGAAGACTGTGCAGTGAAATAATGTTTCTTTTTTCCAGCCTCTGTCCATTCTTCACTGGCAGATGGACTTTTAGGCAGACAGGACTGAAAATGAAGAGCATCAAATCCCAACACTCCTTCCCTTCCCTGTTCCATCCAAGTACAAACAATTGTGCCTTAAAATCACTCCAAATGGGATGACATTTGAGAGCAGTGACAAAGGCAACTTTTTGTACAGTGTTTCTGTTGGGGAAGGATTTGATTGGTGTGGCTGTGGTTTCTATCACCAACACTTCACCAATTTTCATGTTCTCTGCCCTTGGAACTGAGCAGAACTTTGCAGCTTTGGATTCCTCTAAAGCTCTGTTTGATTCTGTTCTGCTCTTCCTGGGCTCAGAGATGCTCAGAAGTCCCCACATCCTCAGGGTAAGGACTTGTTTCATCCCAACACTGGCTTTTTGTCCTCTTGGGGGTTGGAACAACACAACCTTTAAGGTCCCTTCCAACCCAACCCATTTCCTGATTCTTTCATGGTTTTATGGAAGGAGAATGACAAGAGTTCCTTTCCTGTGGTTGGATGGTTTGATAGCACTGTTCCCTTTGCCACCAGCTTTTATTCTGTATATATTCTTATATTTTATTCTATATATTTATATATCTCTTAGATTCAATAGATAAATTGATTCCAGGACAGACATGGTATTTCTTTTCCAGAACACCTGTCAATGTTTTTCACTCATGGGCCTCATTTCTGTGGTTTTGCTTTTCCAGGGACTCTGATGGAGGAGCTGAGACCTTTTGGATGATCACCTTCCACCCTCCACATCTCTTTATAATCCTGATTCCTTCCTTCATCATAGTTTTCCCTGTTATTTGAAAATCAGTGTAAAACTTTGCTGTTGCTTTCTTTCCCTTTCACTTGCCACAAGGAATTATTGGATATTTCTCTGAGAGCTCTGTACATTAAGACTTTGTGCTTTGTGTTGCTGTCTCAAAACTTAATTTATTTTAGTATTTTTGTGGTGACATCTCAGTATTTTCCATTCATTCTGCAGGATCCATTTCTTTAGTACACTCAGAACTTCCTGGTGAATTTAAAACCCAAACTGCTGCAAACTCCAGGGATCAGAGACCTCCAAAAGTGTTGCAGTTCTGGGACTGCTTTAAATTGCTCAGAGTTGGGTCTTGAGAGCACAGGGGCTCAAAAATAAAAATTTTGGAGTGGTGTCTTCAGAGTTTGAGGCCAACACTTTTTTTTGGTGCTGATTTTGTATGAACCCAGCACTTCCCTCTCCTCCTCAGTGATGGGGCTCACACTTGAGCTTTGGCTGAAGCAGTGACATCACCCTTCTGAGGAATTTTCCAATTCAGATTTTGGGTTCTGTACTTGCAAAAAAAAAAAAAAAGTAGTCAGAGAATAAGGTCTGTGCTAGAGCCTGGAAATTATTTTATTCTGTTGTTCCAATCTGATAGAACTTAATTCTTTAAAAACCTTGTCCTTCTTTATACTGGTCACCTGCGATTTGTTTGCAGCGTTATTCCAGTTGGAAATCACATTTCCCTGTGTTTTCAACCATCCCATGGATTTGAGTGCAGGCTCTGGTTCCTTCCCAGGCTCATGGATATTGGCCATGATTGGATGCAGCTGCTGCAGCTCTCAGAAAGGCTGAAAAACTCTTCTCAAAGACTCTTCAAGATGGTTTTGATAAATTCGAAGTTGGAGAGTTTTTATTTGCTTTCCATTAAAAAGCTATAAAAGAGACGACTGCTCATATGTTGCAGGAGGAATTCCTTTACCCTGTTGAGAGATGGCAGATGGAAAACCAGGAATTTTATGTTGCACTGATAGCTGGCATGTTGTACATGCTAATGTCCTGCTTCCCATCTTCAACAAATCTCTAAATTTGGGGATGAGACAGTGGAAAGTTTAGAAGCTGTTTCCTGATGGGTGTTTGGGGCTGTTTCTGCTCTTTGTGTGTGACTGCAGCTCCCTGACTCACCCACTGCTCCTTTTCCCTCCCAGTTTGGAGACACAGGGCAAGCTCGGCTCCCAGTTTCGCTCTTTTGTGGCACTTTGTGGCCACTGCTGGTGCTCTCAGGGGTTCCTGTGTCCTCAGGGTGGGCTTTGGGGGCTCTTGTCCACCCTGTGCCCCAGCAGAAGCTGCTGCAGGAGATTTTTGTCCCCTGCTTGCTCTCCAGGCCAAAGGCAGTGAACGAGCTGAACAGAACAGCTGCTCTTGTTGCTTTTGCTGACATTCAAAACCTGCCTTTTCTGATGGAACAGATAATTTTTGTGGCAGCCCAAGAGATGAGATCCTTATTTCCCTGAACATCTCCAATGGATATAAAAGCAATATTTTGCTTTCTCTGATTTATGGGTGTGCCTTGCCAATGCCAGCAGATGAAATGGATTTTTACTTGACATTGTGGAGACTCGTTACAGATGTACATTTATTTCTCTCTCCTCTGTTCCTCCAGAAGATTGGTACATCCTGGCAGACACCAAAAGCTTTTGTTTGGGGTTGGGAAGAGCACAGGAAGGGTTTATGGTACTGTTTGCATGAGCCACGAGAGCTGGAGCAGCTTTCCTTGGCCTTGCCACTTCCTCAGGATTTGCTTCTCTTCTCCAGTCCCTTGGATGGGAATTTTATTCCTTTCCAGTTTGCAGTGATGATGTTGAGTAGAGCTCTGAATGTTTTGTCACCTCATTTTTAGGTGTTTGACACCAAACATTGGCTGAGAGACTTCCCTTAGTTTGTCTTCATTTATTTCTTTGTTCCAGCCTTTCATGCCAGGGGGTTTTTGGCTGTTCCCAAGGTCAGTGCAGGGAGTGAGCCCTTGCCAGGGGACAGCTCTCCCCATCCCCATCATGTTCCTGCACCTCTTCCCACTTCTGGGAATTTCAAAAGCAGTGAAACACAGGAGGTTTATGTCCCAGAGCTGCTTTTTATGGGATGCTGGTGCTTCTCTTCTTGTACCTTCAGCAGGATTTGTCTATCCAAGGGATCAGGGTAACCCCCAGGTGTGGGCTGGTTCTGGGACACCTCTGGACACCTGAGCCTCATTTGGTGCTTGTGGGGGAGCAGAGGGGGTTTGAGAGACCTGGGGAACCCCCAGGGATTGGCTTTGGGGTCTGCTCAGGTGTAGCAGTCCCTGGGGGTGAGGGATTGGCTCCTTTTTGGGGAAAGTTCAGCAGGACCTGGAGATCCTGAGGACTGCAGCACCTCCCTGGGAGGAAAGGCTGAGGGAGTTGTGGTTGTTCAACGTGGACAGGAGAAGGATCCAGGGACACCTCAGAGCCCCTTCCAGAGCCTAAAGGGGCTTCAGGAGAGCTGGAGAGGGACTGGGGACAAGGCATGGAGGGACAGGACACAGAGAATGGCTCTAAGCTGACAATGCATAGATTTAGATGGGATTTTGGGAAGGAATTTTTGGCTATGAGGGAGGTGAGGCCCTGGCACAGGGGAAGAGGATAAATTCAGATGGGATATCAGGAAGGAATTTTGCTTTGGGAGGGTGGGGAGGAGCTGGGATGGAATTCCCAGATTTGCTGTGGCTGCCCCTGGATCCCTGGCAGTGCCCAAGGCCAGGTTGGACATTGGGCTTGGAGCAGCCTGGGACAGTGGGAGGGGTCCCTGCTCATGGCAGGGGTCATCCTTTAAAGTTCCCTTCAACCCAAACCATTTTTATTTTAGGATTCCTTGCCTTGCTGCAATCTCAGGCCGTGACTATCAGCTTGGCAAACAGGTGAGCTGAGCACAATCCTGGCCCTGCTGCAGGAAACCTCGCTGTTCCCAGGCTGGAGGGGAATTTTTGGGATGTGCTGCTCCTCTCTCCCTGCTCCTGCAGCTCTCCCAGACAGGGATTCCTCTCCCAGGAATCTGCAGCTTTCCCAGCCATCCACCCGATGGCAGCACAGCGATGGATGTCACACTCCCAGCCTTGCCTCCCAACCCTTCACTCCCACAGAAGCAGCAGTCTTTCCGCAATCCAAAAAATAATAATAAAAAAATAAAATAAAAAAAAATCCAGAAAACAACTCAACCAAAAACCCAAAGAAAAATTTTTAAAAATCCACTTTTTCTTTTTTTTAACCTCTCACCATGCTGTCCAACAGTTTTGTTTAAACTCCTTGTTGAGATACATACATTTAGCAAATAATTCCCATAGTTCTGACTTTTTTGGAATAACACTGCAGCATGTATAAAACAGACCTCAGAAATTCCCAGCATTTGGCCAAAACTCCCATTTTCTGAGTGGATGAAACTGGTTTCCCAGTTCATCCTCGTGCAATTGCAACTGCATTAAGTCATGAAGGAGGGTAATACAATGTACCATCATTTTCAAGTAATTTAATCACAAAAACTAAAAATTTGGACGCAAACAGATATTTTACTTAATAGAAACCATCTGCACTGTACAGTAGGCAAATTGTATAAAAATGAATAAAACTGTCTCTGGAGGAAAATGACTCAGGCACCAGCTTATATAATGAAGATGTATATGTGCCTTTTAGCATTTGCATTGTCTATTAGAGTAGGTAAATCGCAGTGCTGGTGTAAGGAAACAGCTCCAGATTTTATTACCACCCTGTGACTGATGGCAAAGGCAGCAGGAGAAGTAATTCCTTTAGAGGGGGCTTGCTCCACACCCCAAATGCTTTGGATGGCAAAGCTTTACAGGTGGGGACACATTTTAGGCTTTTTCTGGGGAAGGATTTTCCCTCATTTGGGTTTTTTTTGCTTGGTCCAGGCCTGGTTCGTTTGGGATTGTCCAGAGAGGATTTGCTGCTGGGTTTTATTTGGTAGAGCTGGGTGGATGAGCTTTAAACAGGTCCTTTAAAGTGTATTTTAAATTGGTTCTTTAAACTGGTCCCTTAAACTGGGTCTTTAAATAGGTCCTTTAAACTTGTCCTTTAAACTTGTCCTTTAAACTGGGTTTTTAAGTTGATCCTTTAAACAGGTCCTTCAAACTGGTTCCTTAAACTGGTCCTTCAAAACCTCACCAAGCTTGTTCCAGACCTCAAATGCTTTGGATGGCAAAGCTTTACAGGTGGGGACACATTTTAGGCTTTTTCTGGGGAAGGATTTTCCCTCATTTGGGTTTTTTTTGCTTGGTCCAGGCCTGGTTCATTTGGGATTGTCCAGAGAGGATTTGCTGCTGGGTTTTATTTGGTAGAGCTGGGTGGATGAGCTTTAAACAGGTCCTTTAAAGTGTATTTTAAATTGGTCCCTTAAACTGGTCCTTTAAACTGAGTTTTTAAATTGGTCCTTTAAACTTGTCCTTTAAACTTGGTTTTTAAATTGGTCCTTTAAACTGGGTTTTTAAGCTGGTCCTTTAAACTGGTCCTTCAGACTGGTCTTTTAACCCCCCATCCAGCTTGTTCCAGACCTCAAATGCTTTGGATGCAAAGCTTTACTGGTGGGGCACATTTTAGGCAGGTTGATTCTCCTGGGGAAGGATTTTTCCTCTCTTGGGCTTTTTTGCTTGATTCAGGTCTGGCTTATTTGGGATTGTCCAAGGAGGATTTTCTACTTTCTATTTGGCAGAAGTGGTGGATGAATTTTAAACAGGTTCTTTAAACTGGTATTTTAAATTTCTCCTTCAAACTGGTCCCTTAAACTGGTCCTTTAAACCTGCACTCAGCTTGTTCCAGACCCCAAATATTTGGACAGGAAATCTTTACAGGTGAGGGGACATTTTAGGCAGGTTGCTTTTCCTGGGGAAAGATTTAAAAAATAAAATGCTTTTTGCTGCTTGATTCAGGCCTGACTCATTCAGGATTTCCAAGGGAGAGTTTGCTACTGGAATTTTATTTGGCAGAGCTGAGTGGATGAGTTTTAACCAGTCCTTTAAACTGATATTTTAAATTTCTCCTTCAAACTGCTCCTTCAAGCAGAAGGTGCAGGTTTGACACAGAGATGCTGCTCCCTGCTGCTGGCACCTCTCCCTTCTCCTGTTGAAGGACAGATTTCCCTACTATTCCAAATATTTATTCCCTGGCATTCAGCAGCTTCCCTAAATGATGGCAAATAATATGAATTATTCAACCACAGGGCTGCAAGAGCCCGCCTCTAGCCTGCTTTTAAAATGAAGTTTATAAGAGCCACTTTCAGGGGCTGAGATTTAACACTGGAAAGAAATGTGCCCTGCCTTAAAAGCTTTGTATTCTTCCAGCCAAATCCACAATGAGACCTGGTGAGAAAAGCAGGAATTTTCTGGCACATTTTTTAACAAAGAAAAATCCCAACTTCCCGGTGTTATTCCTGCTTTGACTTTCTCAGCTGGAACGTTGAGGGATGGGGGAGGAGGGAAACCTGGGTGATGCAGAAGCAGTTTTATTTTTGGTTTGGGAAGAGGGAGGAGGTGAAAGCAGAATCAGTTTCCCCTTGAATATTAAGCATGTTTGGTGACAAGAACATTTCGCATTAACAAATATGTAAAGTAAAAATATGTCCCAAAAGACTGAGACTTCTGTGAATTTAAACCAAATTAGATGCAATTTTCTGCCCTGATATTTTCACTTTCTGCTGTTCTAACCCCCAGATCCACACAAGCCTCACCTGCCCTGGTGCTGGAGCCTTGGACCTGTTGTTTCAC